>JAEIIG010032322.1:0-54247 GCA_018904695.1 Drosophila parvula
TTTGATATATTATTAAACTTTCAGGTGTCTTTTGGTACAATTTGCATGCCTCTGGGGTCGGCGATATTCGCACCCAACACGGCGCCTGTCCCATTATCGTAGGCTCCAAGTGGGGTGAGTTTCTTTAAAGAATATAACCCATAAAACCACAAATTTTCTTTATTATATAGTACAAAATCGCTGGATCCGTGAGTTAGGTCAATCAGATCGTCGTTCCTGCGAACTCTGGGACGATTCCTTGGCCACGAGGGCTCATATTATGGAGCTTATCGAGAAAGAAGAGGCACTGAAAGCTGCTGCTGGTGATGGTTCAAAACCAAGTGAACTTAGTTCTTAAATCTTATTTTAAATCTTATTTTAAATACAGTGTTCTAGTTAATTAATTACTTACCGCTCTTTTTTTATACCCTCAGTCCCTTGTCCATAAAAAAAACCAAAGTGAATACCTGAGGTTCCCCCATGAATGGGAAACCCCTTTCAAAATGTTGCTTTATTTTCTGATCTGTTTGCTCGCGGCCTCTTAACAATCGCCAGCTGAGTCGGAATCAACACTAATTAATTGTGTACTTTAGTTGTACGAGCTGGAATCCCGGTCACCCCTCGATGGGGGCGATTATCGGGATCGTCATGCCTTTGGCTTGCAGCTGTTCCTATCCACTCCGATCCTAATCCGATCCTGATCCTGATCTCCGGTCTGGCTCAATCCGCAATATGTGTGTATTTGAATAAATTCAATATATAGTATGTCTTAAAACCAACACTCATATGTGTTATGTATATAAGTAATGCCATTTAAATCCAGCAACAACATTTATGTAGTAATTATTTGCTCTGCTCTGCGCATAATATCTCAATAGTACGATATAATAATGACAATAATTCTCTGCTATTCTGTATATACGTTGAAAAGTTCACCACTCTATCCATCAAAACATTTATATAAATTTATTTTTTTTTCTTTTCTTTTCTTTTTTTTGATTTGTATCTTTGATATTTTGTCTCTTTTTTTGTAGATTTTTTTGCGAAAAGGATTTTTTTTTTGGTTTTTTTTCTTCAGGTAGATAAAATAGTTTCAGTTGTGGAGATTTTTTTTGGTTTTTCGCAATTTGTGTTGCACGTTTAAAAAGGACACCGAGTGAAAGTTTTTTGTTGTTTTGACTATGCAAATGTGTGTGTGTGTGTGTCTCGTGTATAAAGGTTTAAATTCGCTTTAATGTGGATATCATCCTATAGTTTTGTGTGCTGGTGGGTGATTTTGGCTAGACTGTCGCTAGTTTAGTATAAGTTTTCAGTATTAGCTTTTGTCAGTTACAGTTTACAGTTTTTTTTAAGCTTAGTTTTTTTTGTTTTGGAGCTCCCCTTTTTTTTGGGGGGGGGAGCACCTCTGCCAAGGGATTGTCTTGGGGGGTACACTTATGTTTTGGTACATTGAAACATCGATATATAAATACACTGGTTACATAAATATATGTTATATATATGTGTGTGCATTGCTGCGTTTAAAATTTGACTAATTATGCAATATTTGCAACTTAAAATTCTTGCCGCTCCGCTATTTGGGTTTTGTTTTTATTGAAATTACAGTTTCTTCTTTGTTCATTCATAAATATATATATGTATACGTTAGTTAATTACCATTTTTTTCACTATATATATAGCTTATTTTTTTGTACACCTATAAACATTTAAATACGAGTGTCTCCGAGTATCTGAGCTCAGTAGTTCGCAACGCTTAAGTTCACATCGATAATGTCTGAATTCTGAATATTTTGATATAATTGCATAGTTTTTACTTTTTACTGCCCTCTAACGCTTCTCCTTCCTTGGTTTGACTTGGGATGTGCTTTTTAAATTGAAACTTGCTTTGTTTATTTTTTTGGGATCCTTAGATCTCGTAGTTACGGAACTTGTTGGCCACGTCGGTGTTCTCGGTGCCCCATTCGGCCTTTCGGCTGCCATAGTACAGGGCAGCTCCGCCCTCCGAGGCCCGCCGATGGGCGGGATTGGGCGAGGCTGCGGTTAGGCCACCGCTGCTGCATCCGGCACCGGACCCAGCTCCGGCACCAGGACCTGCGGCTCCAGCTCCTCCGGCCTCCGGCAGCATGCGATCCTTGGTCTTGGGTGTAACCCAGTGCATGGACTTTGAAAAGGTAGCAAGGAGAGATGACAAAGCCATTTAATTTAATTAAATAGAAGCTGTTGGCGAGGACCAAGGCACCTCCGACTGGAGTAGTTAACTCCCAGGATTGTATTGGCCCTCACTTATGCCACATGCAACACACACACACACACACACACACACATATTTGAACACACACTTAGAGTTGGATGAAGAGGCACATACAAAAGAGGTAAACATTCCGTGGAGTTCTTCGGGCACTCAGGAGCGGGCTTATAGAGAGAGAGATTTACGCTGAAATTGAAGGGGGCGGGGGCTCTTTCTGGGAACTGATTTGTTTGTGTTCTAATATGCAAGCTACTTAATATGGAAAAACACTGAGAAAAATATAAGCAAACCAAGGTAGTTCTAATAAAGTGATTCGTTGCAGGGTAAGCTAGCAATTTGGAAACTTAGTTTACAATCATTTTGGTAGCAAAGTTATAAAAGAAAAAAAAATAACTAAAACTTAGTTATGGAAAAGTGAAACATTAATTAGTAAGTTGCCAATTGGAAAAATAGGTTGTCAATGCTGTTTTCTACATTTGTTTATTGTTTGCGTCGTGGAGTTCGAGCTTAGAACCTTCTGCCTTTATATTGTGTGACACTTTATTAAAAATAATATATTTTATGCTTATTTTAGCAACTGAATCTGTTGAGGTATTTCCAGAAATTTTAAATTAATATTTGTCAGGCCATTTGGAGCAGCTTTAGAATGTAGAAGAATTAGATTAAACCTTTAATGATGTTGATAAAAAGATATAAAATTTAACTTGAAAGCTGATTTTAAGAGTAACTCTTTCCAAACTAAATTAATACATTTAAAAGGTAGTAATTAGAACTATAAAAAATATGTAAAAGATACATGAAATTTAATTTATATTAAAGTTAAGAATCGCCTGCAATTTTCTCTCCCTAGAAAACTACTTAAGATGCCATTTATTTGAGTACTTTGTTTATGTTTCTTATTCCCTCATAATTTATTGATTCCCAAGCTGCTATTCCGAATTCTAGAAGCTCTCAGTCACCGTGACATTTTCAGGTGAGTGTCCGAGCTGAAAATTGGAAATGCAAATGCGGATTTGGAGCGTTCATAATCTTCTCCAAGGCCGGACAGTGTCTCAGCCGCTGATGGATGGCGACAATTTCCGTTTGAGGGCAGTGACGGAAATTACCATAGCGCCCTGGTCAGGGACTGAGGGGGGGTTTTTCGGTTAATGAATAATCGCGTTAATTGTGCGACAACAACAAAAAGGAACTCCAGCTTGTCATACAAATATCATTAGCGACGACGCCAACGACGATGGCAAACAAACAAATGAAGGCAACACAAAAACAGGGTCGTAGGGTGTATAATAAAGGATCGGAGCCCGAAGGACTAGTGAGTATAGTATAAAAAGTGAGTGAAGTTGGGAGAGACTTGGGGGGACGACTACTTCTCTGGTTCGCTGAGTTCCCGGCCCGTTCGCATACCTCTTTATCCACTTTCTCGGCAATCGTGTATCTTCTCACCTGACCGACATGCTCCTTCATGCCGAGCCACTGTTTGTAGCTCATCGAAATGCCGCTGTTGCGCCACTTGTCATAGACGGCCCTCTTCTCAGGATCGCACAGCGTCTCCTTGGCCTCCTGCAAAAAGAAAATATTTTTTCAATAATTTTATTGCCAAAAATGATCTGTCAAAAAGGAAAATATCTAACAGAAAAGCTAGGAAAGTAGCTTATTTTATTATTTACCAAAACAATCCTGTTTTATGGGGGTTTCTCTATCGATTTCCAAACGTATAAACTTTAAACTGTCTTAGCTGGAAAATAACTTCGCAGAAACTGTCCAGACCTTATTTTAATTACAAAAGAAAACCTCTTGTGTACTTTTTCTTGCCAGTGACCCTTTGAAATTTTATACAAATTGTAATAACATCAATTTCAAGTCTCTCATTTTTCAACACAAAATGTGTGGTGTAAAGAGGGAGCAAACTTTAATCTATTTTCCTCGCTGCTAAACATGAAAGAGGCATATTTTCAACACCCTTTCCACACACACACACATTCCGTTTTGTGAAATGCTGGAAAGCCCCATGAAAGTCAGGATTGGGATTTGCTCAAGTGCAAAATCAACAGCTGCACAGGTTTCGGATGCCTCAAGTTCCGTCACTCTTCCGCCCCTGGCCTGGCCTGCATGTTAATCAATTTTATATGCCTTACTATAGCACACTTATTGGCATTCCCCTCCCCCCGCCCCGGTCCATCCACACCCACCCACACACACTCATCTGTGGAGAGGCTGTCACATATTTGTGCGCTCAAGTGATTTTGATATGTATCTTGACTACTTTTACGGCCAGAACCAACACACACAGCGGTAGGCACCGACACGCTTCGTGGCTATTCAATACATATACAATACACTGAAAGATATCCCTTTATCCCTTCATTATCACTAATTAAATGTGCATTTTTAAAACTAACTAACTAACTAACTAAATTAATTATTAAAATTACAAAACTAATATGAAATTTATGTTTTTTAGCCATAACTAAAAAGGTTAGGAGTCCTTTTCAGACCTTGTAACATATCATGCACTACGGTCAGTACATTCAAATGGCCCTTGCGATACCAAGCACGTGCTTGTTAGGGTTAGTTGTTAGTATGCGCGATACGAGAAAGTATAGATGAAGTTTGCGAGTAAATTAACTTCTGAAATGCTGCCTGAATGTTTGCTTGCTTAGTAAGTTAGTTAGGATTCAAGTTTTTTACTTTAGGAAGGCTATCTATTATAACGATATGTATATAATTTGCACATCAAACTCTAAAGGGTTCATGCATTTCGTAAGAAGTTCTACAGTGGCACAATACTAGTATCTAGTAGGATCTAGTACAAGGATCTAGTATTTCTACTCGGTACATGGAAATTCAGCTGACCTATCAGGTCATTACTCTCCACGTCACCACGTATAGATGAAGGTTCTACCTACCATAGTTCTACGGTTGGCTAAGGATGTTAAGTTAATAAGCTAAGATACGTAACACCTAACATAAAACATCATAAAAAAGTCTTTAGAATAAACCTGCTTCACATAGAACGTCTAGAAATATAGAAATAAAAGAAAAAGCTTGCATTTATTCTAGCTATAAGATATATTTTTTTGCTGGCAGAATTTTCTAGTCTCCTCCAGATCACCCTTTTAACTTTCAGTGCATTGACAGACACCAGCACAGACGGACACCCACTTATAAGCCCACATGCACAATTGAAGCTCCGAGATTCCATCGGCAGCCCGCTGTTTTATTGTTCCCCGTTCTGCTTTTCGGGCCCCTGTTTACATGATAATCAATTATTTCACTACCCACTGATTATGTGGGTCAGCAAACAGGACTCACTCCAACTTTTCCGCCAAGGAGCCCCAGCTTGTTTGTCTTCAATTAGGGCAATCATTTGGTTGCCTTTCAAAAATATTTAACGGGTCCAATTAACAGCTCCGGGTTGCTGTTCCTCTGCACCTGACAGCCAACAAAATCGCAATTTCACATTCCGTTTTTGGGTTGGGACAAACTCCTTTTGATTTCTACAACCGGGACGGTCCTTGATGGCATCTTGTCAACTGCAAATTGTGCCGTAAGTTGTTAGTTCTACGAGCTGAATGCTCATGATGAAGTCAACCTCATTTGCATAGTCCTTTGGGGATTGCGCGGAATGCCTTAGAATGTACCTAGGAATCTGTTTGTGGCTTCAGCCATGTTCCATGGCCTTTTTCCAGAATCTCAACATTTCATTTTAAACGCAGGCACACACACAGGTTTTGTTTTATGGCCAACCATAAAGGTGGGTGGCCCTCGTGCCGCATATTCCTGCTTATTTTCGACATATTTACGAGCTCAGCACACACATGCACGTCCAATTTTACGAGCCGTAAATTGTACGGCACACCATACACGCCTCCTCCGTGTCCGCCGGACAGCTCTCCGTCACGAGCTCCTGAACAGGAGTAAGAATGATAGCGCGCGGCTCGGGACCACGGACCCTCTTGCATATTCAAGGACGAGGCCCTCCTCCTCCATTCGCTACATAATTTTCGGTTTTTGTTATTCCAATATGTTTTAAGGAAAGGCAGAAGAAATATGCCAAAACAACAGAATTTCAATGAAGTGAACATCGATGGGGAATTTCTGGGAAACGCTTTAAAAACCAGTTTGTGTGTTTACCAATTCTGAGGAAATTTCATCAAGAGTATGCTAATGTTACAAAGATTTTCCTTATTAAATTTCAATTGGGAAATCTCTAGGAATTTGTTTTACTTGCCTTAAAATTGTATAAAAAAAAAATCTAAGAAGTCTATAAAGCCCATCAAGCGTAATGCAAATCGAATTCCCAAGATGTGAAAAAATTCTCCGTTTAATGGCACCTCTTATCTTCGCTAAAAACCATAATAATTGAGTTACCTTTCCTCTCCACCCACAAAAAAATCTAATTTTATTGTCATATTTCCTATGAGCAATCACTGAGGTAAATCAACCCCTAACGAAACACACACGTTTTTACCTGAGGCATCCCGCCTCCTCCACGCATCAATTTGATTTTGTTTTTAGCCACACACACACATACACACATTAATGAGTTGTCAGGTTCGGCCACGCCCCTTTCGACGCCAGCCCCTGCCTTTGACAAGGGAAAAATCAATAAGGTTTTCAAAAAAAACAATATATATATATATATTTTGTATGGGTAATTTATTTTATCTCATCGGTGCCGCCTTGTTTTTCCTTTTGTCGTTCGGAAAATTCAATTTGAGGCCGGGGTGCGTGTGTAAGTGGGTTAAGTGCACATGTGTGTGTGCGCAGGGTATTGTTTAATATTACAACAACAACAAAATGTAGTTTACAACATTTACCAACTGACAGACACGAATCTGAATGGATGCTTGCGGTTGAGCGGGTTGCCAGCTAATTACGGCAACTATCGGGTGAGTCTCTGCTGAATCCAACTAACTTATTCGGATAAGAAAGAATAAAGTTTTGTAACAAAACCATTTCTGTGCCCTTGAAAAGTAGAGAAACTTGTGCTGAACACAACTTTACGCAATTGTTTGTATTTCTTTGTAAGTTGGTTTTCGAGAATTTAGCAGCACTTTCATTAGTTGATTTTTTAAAATTAAATTAAACAACAGGTGACTTAAGAAATCTTATATTAAAACTGCTACTGTATTTAAGAAAATTAGAGAAAGATTTTGGTAGTAACTTTAACAAAACCCTAATGTATTTATTTTTAAATAATATAATTATTAAGATTATAATAACGTATGAATATTCTGGAATGGCTTATGACCTTTAAGGTTGCATTTAATTAATATAGAAATATCTTTTTGTCATGTAAATTCTACACTTTTCTTTTATTATTCCCGCTAAATTAAAGGGTTATTTTAATAGTAAAAGGAAACATGTTTTTCCTCTTCAGCTATAATAGAAGAACATGATTTGTGGACCCTTGTTTAACAATTGAAATCAAAGGGACAAATAGACAAGCGACCTGGACAGTCATTCCTAATTTTGACAAGGATCTAAACGAAATAAATATTACTAAATGTAAATACAATAATGATTTTTTGTATGATTAGGGTACTATTTCTTTCACAATCTTGTTTGCTCAGCTTAAGCCTGAAACCGAGTTTGTTGTGCCTTTTTAACACATTTTCCCATTTTAATCTAGATGTAAATCAGTCATAATCTTGTTTTTTTTTTTTCCAGGAATTAGAAAGCAGCTTCTATTCAAATTTCAGGAAATAATTATCCCGAGCGTTCTCACATATCAGAGGGATATATATATGTATGTATATGCCGCCCCGAGGTATATATTATATTTCCCACCTCCTTGCCAGGAAACTTTTAAGCTGAATAAGTATCAGGTTTAAACATCTTTTAATTTTAAGGCCACTCTCTCCGGTAACTTTCATCTCGAACATATTGCCCCACAGGCTGTCAAATTTACAATCGACCCCCCGCCGCCGTCTCCGCCTGCCACCGGGAAACTTCATTAAATATGTAAAATGCCGAAACGCTTGCCTTTTCTTTATTTCTCGGTCGCCGTTTTCCCTTGGATCTTTTTGGTCATGCCTTTGCCCTGTTTTACCCAGCTTTTAGCTCACCTTCAGTTGTTGGAACTTGGCCTCCGCCTCCTTGTCGCCGCTATTCTTGTCGGGATGGTACTGTAGGGCCAGGACCTTGTACTCGGCCTGGATCTGCTCGAGCTGCAAGACAAACCAGAGAAGGAAAAGTGAAAGGAAAAAAAAGGAAAATTAGTTGGCCAAGTTAAGTGAATTGCGATGATGAATTCTCTTTGCCCTCCAAATTAACTAAGTATTTTGTGGCATGAATTTTTAAAATCCTCTTTTCCGGCCAAACAAAACACATAATATAATGGCAGGACCAGAACACACACACACATATGCAGATTTCACGGGGGACTGGGGAAACGTTGGGGGATTCCAAGGAGACCGCAACTTCAGGTAAGGCCTGTCATCTGCAGACGCTGCTCCCGCAAGGAAGGCAAGGATATCGTGGCGGGGTCTCCTTCCTCACCCCAACATCCCGAGCGAATAACAAAATAACAATAAGCAAACATTAAAACCTGACGTTCGTGCACAGTTGAGCACCACTTAAAGTAATAGAAAAGCTGTCGTTCTTTGGCATTATTGCGGGGAAGCACAGTGGCATTTGCGTCAATTTTCATTCAATTTTAACAGTCGAAAAATATGGCAATATGTGTTAGTAATACTAATCGTTTCTAGTTGTAGTTTTAGCAAAGCTGTCAGCTTGAATAGTTCATAAATTAATCAACTTGTATTTGTACATTAATCGTGGAATAAAAAAACCTCTTAAATATTATTTTAATGACTCGCTTCTGACCACTGTACTCGCCACAAACTACCCAAAGAAAAAGTGAAAACTTGCATGAAAAAGTGAAAACTTTGGGGGCTTAGAATGATGTTGCCAAATTAATTCACTTGACGATGTCCTTGACTCTAGCCAAAGGCTTGACACTTGGCAAACAATTGAAATTAATTAAGCCCGAGTGCCTTTCGGCCGGAGCAACAAGTTGACAGCCGTCAGCGATAATCTGAGTCTGCCTCTATTCCCAGGACCACACCGGAGATGGCGATGATGATGGCTCTGATGGCCATGATGGTGATGGAGATGGAGGCGATGGCGATGGGAGCAATGATGTGCGGTGGCTGCCACTGTACAAAAGCCGCTTGTTTATTGTCTTGTAAATGGAAATGGCTTTTCGCGCACCATCGGACGACGCACAAAGGACGCTGGCAAACCGCTGAGAGCAGTGGCCACTGACCAGCAGCATGGGCTCCATTTTTTATTCTATTCGTTTTGAGAGTCCATTGTTCACGGAGGAAAACGTCAAAAAGCAGTTGCCGTGGAGCAAACATATTTAGGTCACCCGGCATCCACTGAGAAAAGACTCCCTTCGAGAAGCTTTTTGAAACTGGGATTTTATTCATCCAAATATTATTTCCAGCTCAATAAATCCATCTTGTATGCATTTGTCAACATACATTTATTATTAAATTCAGTCTCGATAAGTGTAGTGGGAATAAAAATAATAAAGGAAACTCATTTTCAATATTTTTCTCTAAGTGACATTTTCAAAAATATGTGTTCCTTTGATGTTCCGAGAATCTCATGTATTTGATTTTTCCCCCCGTTGCTTTTTCTGGGCTGCTGCCAGCTCTTCCAGAAATACAAAGGAGATTACTTGCATTCATTGCGCTGTGCTTGCCGCACTAGCTTCATTTGCGGCGTTCACCCTGCTGCAACGGGGCGTATAATTAATTTCAAAGCAATTAATATTACTCATACGACAGCGTGTACGCGGGCAAGGCAGGCACAGCAGCAGCAGCAAATAAGAGGAATGCTTGAGGGCAACATAAATCCCATTCACCTGAAACACCTACACACGATACGTTGCTATAATTAGACAAATGGAATATGTTTTACACGCATTCGCGGGTTTTATGTATTCCTGATTCTCGGGATATCCTTCTTTGTGAGCAGAAGCAGGAGTCTTGCTTACATGAATTATAATAAATTGAATAGTTAATTAACACTAGTAAGAAGGCAAGGATAATTATAAATAGTTTACCATATGTACTGGGCTTAAACTATTTATATATCTGAATTAAACTAAGGATTTCTTAAACTCTTAGTTAGTTAAAAGTATGAAACTCATTGGTGTTACTGCTTGAAGTAAATTTATACCCTAAACAAGAGTTAAATTTAGTTTCTGATTTCATCCATTTATTGGCTTCATCAAGTGGCATCGCCCACCACACTACTGGCCTTATACAATCGAATGGAACCAATTAATTGGCATTGCAGTTGCACCATCCAAACAATTTTCAATTTCCACTAGATTAATTAATTCTCCCTAACGGATTGCACCCGGCCAATTAAAATGGCCCCAGGAAAATCGTATCTGAGATCTGTGCAAATTAGTCCCGAAAACATTTGAAGTTTGTGCAGCTCTCCAGCTAGCTGGATGTTTGGCTTGCGTATGCAAATTCTGCCCCAAGAACAACGGACAACTAATCTGCATGAGAATGGAATGGCTGGGCTTCTCAAGTAGTCCAGATAATTGCCGGCAATAGAGACGGTTCAGTTCAGTTCAAGGGAGGATGGGGTCAGAGTCAGAGCTCAGGGTAACGAGTTCCACCCGGGGACTACGTGATCAAGGCTCGTCCATAATGCTTAGCATATATATCCGCCCCAAAGTCTCTTGGGGTAAATATTTGATTTTGTTTACATGCCCAAGCAAAATCGATTTGCAGGACGTAGGAGCTGTGAGCTGCGAGCTAGGAACTCCTCCTTCTCCTGCATAATTCAATAGAATTCCGCACTCAGGCTGATGCAATCGACAGCTCGCCAAATTGTCTGCCTTGTCCTGGCGCTCCCAAACATTTTCCGGGCCAATAAATTTGATTACAGCAGGATTTTCCCACCTGCCATTGAGAGCAAGTGAACCCGAAAATGTGACAACTCAAGATGAATGTCGGAACGAGGGAGACTCATGACTCGGGAGACTGCTGATGGATAAATGCCATTAAGCCGCCCCGAGATTGCCTGCCAAACCGAGCTCGTTAATTCCCTCCTGACAGAAGTTGAGAATACTCAACAATTGCCTGGCTTAAGATCTGGATTTCTTGGGCTCTGACTTGGCTTTTGAACTTGGGTGCGGGTTTTCCTCACCTCCCAAGAACCTCAGTTGGAGGTTGCAGCTATTATGAGGCGGCTGCACTGCATCTTCTCAGCTGCGTTGGATCAACGCCAATTCTGCCAATCTACGATAGCTGACTGAGTAATTGAAACTAATTCTCAAAGTAAACCTCTTTCGCCTCTAAAAATGAACTGAAAGAAAAAATGGCAAGAAATAAATGTACTTTCTGAGAGGTTGGCAAATTATAATGTTTGTTTAATAAGAAATAATTGGTTTTGTTTAAAAACTAAGCTTAAGCATTTACTTTCTTGAATTTAATAAATCATGAATTTTAATTGCGAAATAAGCGGACATATTAGTAGTTTTTTAGTTATAGTTTAATACGGTTTTTCCTAAGTTAAAACATGGAATATAGTTAGAAAAATATATATAATAAGAATGGTAGTTTCGCTGCAAGCAATCTCCATAGTTCTCTGACAAAATAAAAGCACACCAGCTTACAATTCCACAAACACAAATAACAATTTCCCATTTCTCTCAGTGACAGACTCTCCCACTTGAGTTTTTTATGTGGTTTTTATAGATTTATGCAAAAGGTTTATGTTGCACAAATCAACCTTTAGTGGATTCTTTCCACTTAAGGCTTATTTAGAAGACAAACAATTAAGGGACCTCATCTCAGTTGTTACCAAAAAACTGAAAAACCCCAAAGTCCACAAATTCGATTAGTGGCCATTTTTGAGGGCGGCAACTCGATTAGCCTTTAATTAAATTCGCAGCCAAAAGTTAAGTGACCTTGTGCAGGCTTTTGTCGGAAATGGTGATGATGCTAGGGTGGTCAAGGATTTTCGGTTGACAATGGAAGGATTTTTGTGGAATATTTATGGGTATACCTACCGACGAGGTCTCGTCACAGTGGAGCAGAGCGTAAAAGTCCTCGTTGGGACTGCGCTTGTAATTGATTATGGCATCCACGGCGCTCATTGCGTCAGTTTGCTCTCCTGGGATCGGTCGGGAATAAATCTATATATATTTTCTACATAAGAAAGGAGTTTTTACACATGTTTAAGGTTTGCAATTAATTTGGGTCCGTTAGGGTTTAAATAAGTTAAGATTTATCTTGTTATTTAGTTGATTAAAACAAATTATAGAAGAGAACTAATTTGTTATTAAAATGCATGAATTAATAATATTTAAATATGGTAAAGACACTGCTTTATTATATTTTATTTATTGTCCTTTGTGGTAAATTGTTTTTAGAGTGTACTTTAAATAATTAGGTCACCCTGGAAGTACTAGGTGTGTATATCTATTTAAAATGAGAGATATTTGAGAGAATTATTTTCCAGTAGTTTTATTTTTCCAAATATCCTTTATCTCTATAACAGATCACAAAATAACAATGTTATTTTAATTTTTTCAAGAACTTTTAATAAGAAAATATATTTCAAAAACACAGAAACTGAAAGTCACTTGATTTCTTATCACTAAAACCAGTTCTTAGTTCACAATTTGGTATACAATTTAATAAACTTTAACCCTGTGACACTTGTTTCTTGTTATTCTTTAATTTTGTCATGTTTTTGGAGTCATAATTGAGCCAAAAATCCAAGCAAACTTAGAGGGGATCGCGTGACCTTCGATTTGGAACAATTTGCTGGTAAAAATAAACAAAATAAGAGCTAATCACAGAATGCTTAGTAATCAGCTGGAACAGATCTGGTTTTGTTTTGGTTTTTTTTTATTTTTGTTTTTGTTTTTCGTTTGTTTTGCTGCTGCTGCTGCGGTTTCAATGGATTCACTTTCACTTGTTGTTGTTTTTCTTTGCGGGTTTCGGCGTTTTCTTTGTTAACACGAAGATTAAGTAGCGAACTGTTGAACAATTGTTTTGTTTATTGCAGCGCCCGCTCAAAACTTAAAACTTGGCTCAGAACTCTCACTCTTTCTCTCTCTCTCTCAGTCTCTGTCTTCTATTTCCTCAGAGACTCCCACTCTCTGTGTCTATATATAGCCTTTCCCACTGGGGTATGTACTTAGAGGTCTTAAGGTGCTCACGATGTTTCTGGCAGCGCGTTGCAAGTCGAACTGACAGCGTCGCAGCTGCGAGAAACGCGCTTCGGTTGTATTTTCACTTCGGCTTCACGCACTGGAAGAGCTTGGAAAAGTTCCGTTTCTCGCAAAGCATTCACAGCCTCCCAAATGCGCAGTGCAGAGTGAGCTTTTTCGTAGCTTTAAATTTGGTTTTTTATTGGAAGAAGAACAGGTTGATCGGGGATTTCCGGAGAGGCTCAGACTCAGCGCGGTGTGTCACCTGTAAAGCTCACTCCGGGGGGTTTTTTGATAGTTTGGTGAATTACAAAAATAAGCCCACATTTTTCAATTCATTAAATTATTATTCTTAAGAGCCAGAAATGTAAAATTAATAAAAGAATTTCTGGAAAAATTGTATTTTTGAGTATTTCAGTAGCTTAAAGATTTTTTTATGATAACTTTTCTTGAAAAACTCTTTAAAAAGTACATGTAAATTATTTCATTTGAATTTGAAGCCTTACGAAAATATAAATATCTCTAAAAATAATGTAATAAACCAATTAATATATATAAATATGTTTCTTAATAGTACACCATTTATTTATTATCTAAAATTTTAGGTTTTACTATAAAAATATTACTTAGCTATTTATTATACCCGGTACCTACAGTATATAATTGTATTATAGCTTTGTGCCCACCGAAAATGTATGTACCAGGCAGAAGGAAGCTTCTCCGACCCTATAAGGTATATATTCTTGATCAGAACCAATAGGTTAGTCGATTTATCCTGTCGGTCTGCCAGCTATAGGGTTGGTGCAGGCGTTTTTTTAAATTCTAATAACTTTTCGTACCGGGTATCTCACAGGCGAGCACACTCGTCCACACTCTTTCTTACTTGTTAAAAGCTTATAAATACTTTTGCTTTCTAGGGTTAACGAAAGCCAATTTTAAGCTGTTATATATTTTGGTTCTTGTCTGCATTTAGCCAACTGAAAACTTTTCCGTAAATAAGCTTTCGCCATAAAGGCACTGCCAGAATTTATGGCTGTCAAACTGCCACCTGTTGCTCCCACTTTGGCCCCACTTGGAAAACGCGTTTATTTTCCCTCATCTCTTGTTGGCTGTCAAAGTTTGTGGAATTTGTTAAAGGGAAATTAATTCGCCACCCCGAAAAAAAAAATAGAAAGAAAACTCATCAATCTGCGGCGGCCAGCAGCTGCTCGGGCGAAACTTTTCCGCAAATGAAGTCAAATCGAACTTCGAGCCCAAAAAGCAGCAGCATTGAGCATTGGTTTTCAAATTAAAAGAGGCAGCCGACTGTAAAGGGAAATTGGGAAACTGTTGCATACTTGCGGGCGGCATTGCCTAGACCAAATACCAAATACCGACCCCCCCCACCTATTTTGGGTGAGTTTTCCCACTCGGAAAACCCACAAAAAACGCCCAGCTCTCCTTTCTGGCCGACGAAAAATGATTTCCGTTCATAAATCATCATAATGGCGAAGCCAGGACCCGGCATACGTATGTACGTACGTACGAAAAACATGGCCAAAAACCAGAAGGGGAACCAAGGGCCAGAGCCAGAGCCAGAACCAAATGAAGACGAAACCGTTTGACCAGCTAACGATGGGGCATTTTCCACCCGGTGGGCTGGAGGCAAGTGGAAAAGTGGAAAAGTGCGCCCGTGCGTTTGTCTGTCACGCACACAGAGGAGCTGAGAGAAAGGGGAAGAGAGAAAGAGGGGAAGAGCGAATAGTTAGGCTTGGAATTTATCGACGAAAAAGTATCTGTTATTAAGATAATGCCAAGAAATATTATAAAAATATTGGTAATGCAAAGAAAATAGAGTTTTCCCCCATTATTTACAACTATTTATTACCTTTTTTTTTAGCAGGATTAAAAGAAAACTTAATAATAAACTAATTTGATTTAAATATTTATAAATATAAATATAATTGCAATATATTTAAAGATCCTTTGCTGGACCTCAATATACCCTTGCATACCTCCATGTAATACACGCACACCCACACCCACACCCACATACGTGTGCTGTGCGTGTGACGTCAACAAATGGAGCTGGAACGAAATGAAACGTTTTAATTAGACAAAAGAGCAGGGCAACTATTTATTTCCATTTCTGCTTCGACTGTTTACTGTCCACACAGCCCGCAGCAGCCAGTCTACAGATACAGATACAGTTGCTGGTTGCTAGATACAGTTACAACAGATACTTGGCCAACTATTCCGTAGCAACCCACTCACTTGGCTTGGCTTTGGCTTTGGCTTTAGGGGCCTGCAGCCGCTGATAAGACCCCCTTCGGCCACAGAAATTGCAATGTTCTCCTCTATTCCGCCTTTAATTTCCACTAAGATTCAACGGTTTTGTAAGTACAGAGAAAGAAACGAAAAGAAATTGATAGTATCGGGTTTTGTGGGACTATTACGGTCAACTTTTTTAGAAATTTATAATTATTCGGGGGGTGCTCCAAAACTGTGATCAGATCACTGCGACTTTCTAAGCCTAAAAAGGTGATTAAAATTATACTAAAATTGTTAATCTTAATTGAATCTTATGACCACTGAATTTTGTACCTCAAAAATTGCAATGCGTTCTTTTAGACAAACTTTTAAGGGATACAAAAATACTCATGATTTCTGGAGACCCTATATAGCTGCCCTCTTCATTTCATATCACACATAACACAGACAGGATTCACATAAAATGATTGCTAAAGCTTTAAACAATTAATTTCCAGAGTTTTACAGAAATTGCAATTGTTTATTTCTAACAGGGGACCCCTAAAAATATATTTTGATTTGAAATCAATTGAAATTGTGTTTGCTCTATCAACAATAACACATTTACAATGGCCAAGAGCCATTGGAAAACTCATTTCCTATTAATTTTATTGTCGTCGAACTTCTGTACTTGGCTTTTGAAATATGTAGAAAATCTCCCTTTTTTCAGCTTACTTCTATTATAACTTAACTGCTCTTAGCTCCGCTTTTCTCTCAGTGCAGTTGCTGTGGTAAGTGGTGAGAGCCACTTGGATTCTGATAAGCGAACATATTTTGCGCAACATACTTGCGAGGGCAAACATTGGCAGTGGCCAAAGAATTGCTGGGAAATTGCTCATTCTCTGTGGGAGGGAGTGTGTGTGTGCGGGGCAACGGACAACGTGAGACAGTCCGTTGGAAGGATTCTTTTGCCGGCAGTGCTGCAGATTTATGCATACCGCACCAGAGACTGGCTACCAGATTAGAGACATTCCGATGCTTCCTGCCCGGCGAAAGCTTCACCTAAAAGTATGCTAAAAGTATACGAAATCTCCCGTATTTGCAGTTTCCGTTTTAGTTTCCCCCCAGCAGCATTCCATTTTCCACTCAACACTCGACGGCTGACTGGTTGTGTTGGCTTGTGTCTTTTCCTTCATTTTCCGGCTGCTGCTAACTGCATTTCGTTCGAGTTAAAAGGAAAATCGCAAGTCAAACAGCTCAAGTGGCTGTGTGCGAGCGAGCGGGTGAGCAAGCAATCTGAACTTTTTAATGCTCGATTGCGCCAGCTGCTTTTCCACATTTTCCCCATTTGCCATTCACCACACCACCCCCCTCTTTTGGACAGCTCAATTAATGGACAGGCAGGCGGCAATGAAAATTCTCCAGAAGTTGACAGAAATCGTTTTCGGGCCTTCCGCTTTTTGCATGCCGGCCAGAAAATCGAGACTGAAGCGAAAACTTTTCTCCATTTCCCTTGAATTATCTTTGTGTTCTACACACATGAGTCTTGGCATGGGAGTAAGGGGGCTGCGTTTTCCTCTCCCCCTTCTCAACGTTACCCGGCCTTTTCACTGCCTTTATTTTCCCTCTAGGTCAGCGCGAGTCAACGACACTTGGCAGAAAGACAGCGCATTCAGTGAGTAGAGGGGAGAGGAGGGTAAAGGGGGGAAGAGGTTCACTGAAAAAATGTGTAAATATAAATAATAAATATATCTGTTTAATCCTTTCTTTTGTATATTTTTCCTTTCTTAAATAACAAATAAAAATACGTTTTAAAACAGAATCTAAAAGTATGCAATGATATATGATGTTTTACAGCAACTTCCTCGGCTCGGCTAAATATTATATATTATTTTCAGTGTGATACAAAGGCCACGTTAGCTTGTTGGCTTATAATAAAAAGTACTTCATTTACTTTGTGCAATTTACAACTGTGAAATAAAGAGGGAACAACCAAGGCCAAGGAGCTGGGGGGGAGAAAATTGTAGGAGTGGGCAAAAAGGAAGTGCGGTCATGCTTCCCCTATATCCTCTTAACCCCATGGTGCCCCGCTTCTTTGTATCTCACCAACGACGCTTTGTTTTATTACCCGTTCGCCTCCGTTTCCATTCCGGCGCAGTTCATCTTGTCCCCGTTTGTTTTCCTCGCCCTATAATTTATTTATGCATGTATTTTATTAAAGATTTCCATGGCGTCGTTCCCCGTTCTCGTTGTCGTTGTCGTTATCGCCGCTGTCGTCATGCCAGCCATCCCTCCCAGTTGGATGTTGACAAAGAAATTACTTATTAATCATATTTGAGCGCTGATTTCTCGACGCCAGAAAGGATCACGAGCAGCTGCCATGGGACGTATGTATGTACATATGCTTGCATCAACAGATGGCGCAAAAATTATAGCCATCCTTATGCCAAATATATACTGAAGGGGCGACTTAAAGGTTTTCAATATAACCAGGATTTGTGGGTTCTTAATAAAAGTATTTTATATAAAAAAATAAATCTTAAGGGAGGTCTTTGTACTTCTAATACTTGTTTAAATGATATAGTTAACTTAAAACTTAAAGGTTTTCAATAAACCAAGGATTTCTGTGTTTTCATATTAAAAGGAAACCTCAAGGGAGGTCCTTATACTTCTCCTGTTAGTTAATTTGTTTAAATAATATATTTCCCTATTAAAGTATCTTATTATAATGATCTCTAAGCTGTATATAGATTAGATAATGATAAATCTATCCATTAATTAGTTAATTTAATAAGAATGCCTATTTTTGTAGCCGCTACTGTACCCCTGTCAATGGAAGAGTGGCTCCTGTTTTATCTTATGTTATCCTTTGGCTTGCTCTGTGCAGCTTCCCCTGTCATCATTGTGGTTTTCCACATGCAAACACACACACAGACACATTGCGATGCAAGTGCAGGGGAAAATGAAAGAAGTTCTTGCTCCATTTCGTGACTCTATTCATTACCCGGCTTCTCAGTCCTCCTGCAGTTCCCTCGGCATCCAACCAGGAGCCAGCCACCATCAACATGGCCCATCTCATACCACCCTGGCTATGCCACATAATTGCATTTACTCATCAGAGACACATCCATTGGATGGATCTATATACAGGCATTTGTCCCGCATCATGTCGCTGCGTTTGCTCTGAGCTGAAAAGACATTTTCGAAAATTAATTTTAGAATATATTTTGTCTTGCGTGTGCTTGGCGCTTTGTTTACACAGCGATCGTGGGGGAATATATACTATTCTACAGATGGATTGGGGGGAGGGGGTTTCTTTATTTTTCTCGAAACACTTGTCTTTCATATATCTTCTTGCAGTCGCTTTGCGATACAGGAAGTCCGCAATTTGCTGTCAAATCGAGAGCCCCTAATGCCTGATGCCAGCAATTGAAGGCGTTCGCTAATCAAAATCTAAATCGGAATCAGCACAAAGTCAAAAATCGGATAGAAGACAGAGGCCAAAATCACTTGAGATCTTTACACCGACAGATGCCCCCCAAAGGCACCCTGTATGGGCATCGATTGACGTGATATAGTGATGCCCCAAGCAGCTCTATCAAAGTGGAGAACGATCCAGAAAGTATAGCTAACAAAGAAAGGAAAGAAAGTCATAAGGAGCATTTTAAAAATAAGAATAGCTAAAGATTTTATTTAAATTCATATTAACGAATGTAACTGTTAATTTTGTACCATTTTTCTGTAACTATTAAGTTAATTCATATCTAACAAAGATTGTAATAATTTCCTACAAGTTGCTTTCTTAATATATTTTCGAAATTTATGTTAAGGCCTTATAAAAGGGATCCCAACTTGCCACATATCTGGAAAGAAATTCATTGAAGTAGACAGATCTGTCAGAAAAAAGGACAGATTGCCGGCACTCTGGCGATGGTGGATGGATCCCATCCGATGCACTGCCGCCGCTCAGCTGTCGAACGCCGGCAACGCCAACACAAAAAGAAAAAACTAAAAGCAAAAATAAAAAAAAATTAAAAAAAAAAACAAGAAATGGCAAAAAAAAGAAGGAATAAAGGAATAGACAACGCCAAATGCCGCCCGGCCAAATGGCCAGCCGTATCGGCCCAATATACTCGTATTCTGACCGATTCAGAGTTGTTTGCTTACACGGGGTAGCAGCGGGTGCCAGGGGTCTGTTGGACATGACGTTGTTGGCGAAATGAGTAAATAACAATGGATGGTAAATTTATTGAATAATAAACAGGTTTTTATGAAGGATATTGATCTCTGTGTTCAATTTTAAGCACAAATATATCTCCATACTTGGAAATGAAATCGTTTTGAAATATTTATACAACAAAATTGTACTGAAACTGCAAAAAAAAAAAAATCTTGGGTGTATGGAAATTATTGCAAATTTCGATATTATACTGGGTTGATAAAGTATTGTATTTTCCTGGATTTTAATAATTCTTTTTTTTTAATCAACTGTTCAATTAGTCGTATACGTGATTTTGAAATCCTTGAAGAAAATGTGTCTTAGTATTCTTTAATTAAAATAAACAATGCAAATCTTATAAAGTTCTCTTAATTTTTTGGATCCTCAGAATCCTTTCCTTCCTGATATGGAAATACTTGAAGAAATTTAGTATAATGGTCTTATTTAAGAGAATAGGATAAATATCTTAACAATTTCAGTTAACTTGGAGTCAGGTATAACTCTAGGTTTCTCAAAATCCCCTCTAGGTATTTCTCTCTCCATTTACTCTCTATCTCTCCGTCTCTATTCCGGGCTATTGTTATACGGCGTATGCCCAAAAATAGCTCCACAATCATCGAGTCCGGAGTATGCGTGGGGTTGGCATGGTGAGTGCGGGGAGAGGTTTGGAGAATTGGAGAGTCTATGTGTCCCAAAAGGGGAAGTACGGAAAGCGGAGAGTTTCAAATTTGATGAGCCTCAGACATCGGGCAGCCGCACTAATTGCACTCGCTTGGCCTAACGGAGAAATTGCAACAGGCGGACAATTAGCGAGTGAACTCATTCGCAATCGCTTTCATATTCACATTCACATTTGCTCAAAGAAAGAACAACACCAAGAAGCAGCACATCAGCTACACTGAGGAAAATGTAGAATTCTTATAACATATTAATTAATGCATTTCCAACATATGTACGTTTTTTTTTTTTAAACAGGAATAGTATAAGGTTTTATAAAAATGTACATAAGCATCCCGTTGTGCTCTTTGCTAGTATGTTAAAGCAGTTAAAATCCGGAATTAAATGCCTAATCTCAGGATTATTTTTTACCATGTAGAAACAGACAGAACATTACCGAAAAAAAAAAGCAACAAAAGTTTTGAAACGCGACGAAGATCAACATTCAAAATTCAAAACTGAGCAGACGTCAGCAGAGCAAAGAGGATCGCAGGCAGCGCAGCTGTTGAACAGCAGCAGCGAGTGAGAGTGGAGACATGAGAGAGAGCGTGGAGAATGAGAGCGGCATGTGAGAGTGTGGATCTGTGTGGCCGTCCTGCTTGCACTTGCGCCCAACCACTCGCCCCGCCATGCCCGGCTGAGGCCATCTCGCTCTGTTCCGGTGGGCAGACAGAATAATTCTAACCAGCAGCAGAGGCAGCGACAGAAGCAGCGGAATTAGAAGCAGCGGCTAAAACAGCAGAAAGCAGAAAGCAGAAGACCCGTGTGATCGTGTAATTCGCCTCGTGTGCGTTATTCCGTAATTATTCCGGATTTGTTTGCGAAACAAGTTGAAGTGATGCGTTTTTGATTGCCATTTCAATTTGTTTCGCCTTCTCGGTGTGTTTTGTCATCACAGCACGGGTTATCCGTTGTTCCGTTGTCCCATTGTCCCGTTTTGTCCCGCTGCACCCGCTGCACCCGTTGTTCCCATTATTCCGTTATTCGTTCTCCGTAGCCGTTGTTCGCTTTTCGTTGTTCGTTGTTGTCGCGCCTTTCGTCGCCGCTGCTGTACGAGTCGCTCTCTCAGTTTAAAAATCAAGCAGTTCCCGAGAGGATCGAAGGCACAATCCAAAAAAGGATTTATAATTTAATGAAGCCACATAACTAAACTATCCAGCGCACACACCAAGTTATTAACAAGAGATCGCGCCGCGAAATTCCACTTGTTTATATAATAATCGGCGGCTGCCAAGAGCCCAGCGGAATATACAAAAGAAAAAAAGGAAAATTCATTCATTTCGTTCATTTTTTCAGGCCACAAGAAAAGCAAAGAAAAACCTAGCATTTCTGCGTGTTATATGTGTTATTGTTTGTGATCAGTGATCAGTGGATCCAGTGGAACGAACCAAGTGAAAGTGAACACACAAGAACGATAAGAAAAAAAAAAGGAAGAAGCAAAAGTGAAAAAATAACTGCAATCGCGCGTCGTGTAGGAATTCGAAGCCAGAACCATGTCGGACATTGAGGATGTTTTCGGTGGCTCCGCCGAGGAGACCAAGCCCGAAACCGAAACCGAAGCCAAAGCCGATGCCGATGCCGATGCCGATGCCTATGCCGAACGCAAGAGCAGCGTGGTCACGGAAAGGACCGAGGAGGTGATTCCTGGCGAGACCGAGAAAATGGTCACCGAGACCATCGATGAGGACGGCGATGTCGTGGAGGAGACCACCGAAGTAACCCGCAAAACTGTGAAGCGCACCATGAAGATCACTGAGGTGAGTAATCCGTTTACATCGCTTCATATATAGGAACTCTATATAGGAACTCTATATGATTACTTGGGGTTATGAAATATACCAGATCATTGTTTTTATATTATATTTAATATCTCTATAAATAATAGTGGAAAAATATCTATTATTTTCTATATTTTCAAAGCATTGGAAGAGATCAAAATATTTTCAAAAAACATGAAATATTCCCTAACATTTGTTTTTGTTTATCTTGTTTCTCTTATGGAATTTAATAATCAACTATAAATTTAGGTATATTTACGATTATTAGTAATAAAAAATAGAACTGCAAGCACAGTATAAATTTATTGTCACTTAATTTTAACATTGTATTTATTAGAATTAGTACTCATTTATGTTCTCTTATTTTAAATGTATTTTCTTGTATCGAATTTTCAATAATATCTATTTTAAAAAGTTTTTGTTGTAAAATTCCTGAACAAACTGCGAAATGTCTGATAAATGACTATGTGGACATGCAACTAATTATTATTATTATAATTGGAAATAACTATAATTATTTTCAGCCAAGTATAGAGTGATTTTTTGTTCACAAATTTGCCACCCTTGAGTCGCTTTTCTTATGAAACACTATTAATCATTATTCATTTGCTTTGAAGGGATCCAACACACTGATCTCTTTGCTTGTGAAATTGGCCAAAACATGGCGAACTCTGGCTATATTATTTATACCAAATGCCATTTCTCTATGTGCGTCTTAACAAATTGTTTATACGGTCCCACGAATATTATAAATCTTTCCCCTACATTATACATCACACACACTGGGGCACCGTTATAGGCGGACATATAGGCGGATATATATAAAACGCTCTGGTTCGGCCACACTTTCTATAGGCGACGTCGCCGAAAAGAAAAGCAAAGAACCCACCAAAAAATTAAAAAAAAAAAAAAACATACATAGGAGAAAACAAATTTTGCAGCTGTTTGATTTCGGCGCAAATTATCACAAAAGATTCCAATTTGCGGGGCATATAAAAAGACGAAAAAATTAAATTATTGTTTAAGCAGAAATCACTTAAATACTCGATGCCAAAAAAAATCTCTGACAGACGAGGGAAAAAAAATGAAATGCAATAAATTCTGTGCCGCCAGCAAAATGCAGAGAAAAAAACAGGAAAATAAAAAACAAGCTAGCTAAAAACAAGTAAAAATAACAAAAAATAAATATTGAGGTTTCCGTGTCTTGCGGTCTGGCGCGCTCTCAAGATGATGCGGAGGTGAGGTTTCTAGTGGCACAGAGGGGCTGTGGTGTGCTGCAATTAATTGCCACAAATCGTTGCACAAAATTACAAATTGCATTTCCGGCTTGGCGCGGCAGCCACGCATGCAGCCGCCGCCGACTTTTCCTCTCCCGTTTATTTTGTTTTTTTTTTTATTGTTTTTGTTGTTGTTGCCCCGGGAATCTTCGATTTCTTTGCCGCTGTTTTACGACTGTCTGGCCCCCTCTGACTGGTTTTTTTTTTTGTTGGCTTTCGTCGAGTTTTATGGCAGCCAAATTAAATTTGCATTGCAATTTGCTTTTTGGGGTCGGTTCGGCCTTTTTTCTTGTTTTTATGGGGCCCGAAATGGAAATGAAAACGCATGAGCTGTGTAAGCCGGGTCCTGTGGATAAGGATAAGGATATGTACACATATGTCCGTCCCCATGTGTGCGTTGGCATATGGAATGCGTGTGTGCTCCGCCCGGAGCAGCTTACCGAACTAATTGCGTTGCCAAAGTCCGGGATCCGTTTTGCTTCTGAACTCCTGAACTGCTAAACTGCTGAACCCATGAACTGGCGAACTTCCCACTTTCGCTCTCTCTCTCTGTCGGATTGCCTTGCCGCCGCCGGCTTTTCCTGGCCAAAAGCCTGGCTAATGAGTCACGTAGCGTTCTTGTCATTTTTATGCGCTTAACAGGTCAAAGTTCCAGCCGCAGGGCTACGTGACCCAAGTCGACTTCGAATTGAAAATGCAAAATTAGTTAAATAAAGTCACAGTTCTCGGCTCACCCCCAGCTCCATGGCTCAGTTTTATCCTTAATTCGGGCTACCCGGAAAAACTGTCATAAATTTCACAGTTGATTTAACTGTTGTCCGGTTTGTTTGTCGATTTGATTTGCTTATAACACGATGGTTTGTGGGGTATTTTACCTTTTTTGAGAGTTGGTTGTTTGTACAATATAATTATTCCCTTTAGAAAACTTTAGCATTCAAATGAACAATAGAAAGCGGCTTTTGACAAATTTAATCAAAAGTAATAAACAGAGCTCACATTGTTTTGAAACTTGACAAAGAGATTTCTGCATATGAGATGAAAAGGACTGCATATATTTTTAAAAAACAAATTAGGCAACCTTTTTTCAAAGAGCTCCCACTGGTTTTCAATGGAATTTAACAAAGACATCACTGCGTATGAGTAATGCCAAATAGCGTATACGCCTCATATGTCCCAAAGGGAGGGAACTGCATATTTCTAGTAGAAAAACCGGACTAAAAAGAAATATTAAATATTTTTACTAACAATAATATAATAACAATAATAATAATAAAGAAGCTTAGAGTTAAATAATAGAAAAAATACCACAACTGGGTACTGCGTAGTCGGTAAGATCTCTTTATTTATCATCCTTTCCAAATCAGGATGTATTTAGGCAAATCTTTGCTCGGCTCGCAGTCCTGCTCAAATGGGGCATGCTAATTTGTGCAATAAGCCGGAAACTCACATAACCAGACGGCAAACCGATGTCGTAACCCAACACTCAACCCACTCACATGAGGATAATGGCATTTCCTGTGGCCTCCGAGAGTCGCATTGTCGTCGGTTTGCTGTCCTGTACAGGATTCCATTGATTAGACATCATAATATTGAACAGAGATTAATTGGAAATCTATGTGGGGACTCCGAGAGGATTTAGTTGCGGATGCAGACGATGGCAAAACTATTTTCCGAGCTTTTCCGACCGATTAGCCTGGCCACGAATCGGTATCGTAGACCACAGGAAAATTTCTCCCCCAGATTTTATTGTGTTTGGGGCACTGATATTAATTTGTTTTCAAATTCGCCAGCGCATTCCGCAAAACTGTGGAAAGCCACAGCGCTAATCAGCGCAGGGACAGCTGTCTCTGCATTGTCCCCCAACCCGAAGCCCAACCCTTGAACAGCCACCCCCTGCATCGCAACCCATCCACAAAATGGTTCCCTTTTGCGGCCTTCACCCCCTTCATTCATTGACAGCTGTCAACGCGGTGGCGCCTCTTCAAGTCCAAACAAATATCTCACTGGCAGCCATTGAAACGTATGTTTCACACACGGGCTGTCTGTATGGGTTGAATATTTGCACACAGCGAGAAATTAAGTCAAATAGTTATTAAGCACAATACAAGGACTTTGTCTGGTAAATAATTAAAGAGATATTTCTTTTAAATAGATCGTTAAAGCATTTAATTTAAATTTAGCCAGGTATAAGGCATTGTAGACTATTTAAAAATAAATAAATTATGTTTAAGAGGGTTGTATTATAATAGGTATTACTAAATATTATTAAAACGAATTTAAATTGAAAATTATAAGTTATTCTTTTTTACTTGATACTTACAAGCCTTCCTAGAAGCAGGATACTTCTCTGCATTCATTCCGAATTTAACTTAACTTTTAACTCTGACAACCTATTTCTCCCTGTGTATCAAACACACCTATTTGTGCATGTGTATGATATTTGTGTTGAATTTTTTGAAAGGCGTGACACAACAAGACGATTCAATGTCAGGCGTCTCTTGGCCTTTGATGCTCGCTTAGCTTCCATTCACTTGTTGCAGTTCCCAAGGAGATTCTACCCCACCCCTTCCTAATTTTAGGCCTTTCCCCCGCTACACCCTAAAAACCACCCACGAATTCAAAGAAGAAAAAAATAAAACGAAGAAACCGCACATTTATTCCAAATTTCGAGTACATTTGGTCAGTTATTTATGCGCTTCGCTTTCATTTCGTCGGCGTTTCGTTTCGTTTCGCTTATGGGGCCTGCTGCCTGGTGCTGTGTTTTATTTATTTGTGCCTTTGGCTGTTCAAACAATTTATAATTTTAATGCACACACAGAGCCCAGCCGTTGACTGAATACAATCGAAATATGTTTATATAATTGAAAAGCAAACGTTTTGCGTGAAAACATAAGGCTAGCGGCATATATACATACATATATATATATGTACCTGTATGTGTGCTTGGTTGATATGTGCTAGCAGCGATCCCCCACATTCATGCTGGGGTATATAAATAAAGCTGCCAAATTGTGTACACGGGGCGTATGATGAACGTGCCATTTATGCCGCCGAGCTATATGCTCTCTTTCTCTCTCTCTCGCTCTCTGGCACATATTTCATGTAGTTTTCAAACACTCTGCCTTATTTATTTATCCAGATTCAGATCAAATCCGAAATCTTAAATCGCCCCTTCCCTTGAATGCTTTGACCTGCCGCAACGGAAATTCGCCCATTGCTCGAACGCCTTAACCCCTCCCAGTGCCCACTCCTGCTCCTCCTGGATGAGCTTTGCCGAGCGTTACATCTCCGACTAGAATAACAAACAAATAATTTCATTGCCTGCCATAAGCTTCCGCCACTCTTTTGGGCGGATATTCTATTGAAAATTTATTTCAATTACATTTGAGAGCCCCGCAAAAAAAAAAATCTCAACAAATAAAATTCAATTTACAAAATGTTTTGCGTAGTTTTCTGCGTGCCGAGAGCCAAGAATAAGAAAAGCGGGAATGCGAAGGGTTGATGCCGGCAGGCGGGGCGGTTTTCTTACAAAAGTAACAATGTCGGTTTTCTGTTTTGGCAATTCAATGAGGAAATTTTGCAGATTTTCCATGGCACTTGTAGCCTCGTTTCGGAAAGTTTCAAATGCAAATGAAACCGGCCAATTAGCTGAAAATTGACTGTATTTAAAGGATCAAGACTGCTTAAATGTTATTTGCCTCCAGGTTATTAACATTTTCCCCTCAATTAATACGCAGAATACGTAATTGTTTCTTTGGCTGAACGGGCGCAATTTGCAAAATTACTTCAGCTGAACAAACATTTGGCCAACCCAAATTTAGCAATAAATTAACAACAGCTCGACCGTTGCAAACTGACATTTTGCTTGTTTACACAGAATCATCATCTCTGCTGGTCTCTGGCTGTCTCTATGAAGTGCAAATAAATAATCCCCATAAATTCCCATTTCCATTTGGATGATGACCAAAAACTAACGAGCACTAACAGGCACTGACCCCTAATCCGGTCTATATAATTTCAAACACACCGAAAATTGACATTCGGCTGTGCTCTCAATTTGACTTTGTTTTTCGGTGGCCAGTGTGGAAATAATCGTTATTTGGTTGTAGTTTTTCCATCACACCCTTTTCCCCGCAGTTTCCATGGAGACAGGTGTAGCTGCAATGGTCAAAAAATAATTATAATATATTGCTAAGCCGGATCATATAGGAGCCTCAGTCGAATCGATATGTAATTTCAAGAAAATAGTTCTCATTTGAAAATATATATTAGGTTAGTAAGCTTTGAAGACTAATAATATAATAATTTATATTATATTCTTCTTTATTACAATACTAATAAATGTATATTTACTTAAATATTCTGGCAAACAAAATCAAATGAAACTGTTTGAATTGTTTAATATAATTGTTACTATATCCAAATTAAATCACAAGTATTTCACATTATTTAAAACATAATAACAATACATTTTATAATATATATCAGTATATAGGTAATATTTCATTAACTGCAACAAAAATTTAATACTTTACATGAACTAAATCCTTTTGGACTTTAATTGAGACTCTTTAAATTTTAAATTTAATTTGTGTTCATTAACTTTCAGGCATTTCTCATCACGAATCACGCTGTTCGCATAATTAATTCAGTTATCGTATTTCTTTCGCGTTTCGTTGTATGTTATTCATATATTGCTGTTGTATTTTTTCGAGGACTTCAAATTAACGAATGTAATTACTGCAGTCTGGGGCTGCAATTTGCGGTTAATGTGCCCATTAATATTCAAATGAAACCGGCTTTAATTGGGGACAAGTGGCCATAAGTCCGAATTAAGAGGCGTTCTCGAAAGAGTGACACTTGGCCATGACAATGGCTGCCATTTCGGTTCGATGATGAAAAAAAAAATAAAGAAGAATTCCTCGGCAAAGAGCTCGCGAGGAATATTAGCGAGAATGCCAGGAATTTGTCAACAGCATAGAAATCGAAAGTTAAACCCTATACGTATATATATTGTCTATACACTGGGGTGAAAAATGTATAAGAAAAGTATATTCTTTACTAAGAAATATTAGAGGACTTTGAAGAAACATAAAATTTGAAGTTTTCATTGTAATATAAAAACTTCCTTGTATTTATTTGGATAAAATATAAAAAGAAAATATTGAATATATAAATAATACAAAATAAATTAGTTATATTATTGTTTTTCCTTTAGTTTTTCTTTAATAGTTTCGAGAAATAATACCTCCTCCTGATCCTTGGATCCCTAGATCTTAGTTGCTCTTCTTTGCAGTTTTCTCAGTGCTTCTGCATATATATATAGACAGATAATATACCTCGTCGTCGGCGGTTGGTGGCACAAACAGACACTCGACGTCAATTGGCACTTTGATTGCATTTCGATGCAGCCAGCTTCCGACTTTGATTCGGATTCGCATTCGCAGTCAGTTGCATCGAAAGACCCCAAAACAAAAGCAGACCAGACCAGCGCGCACCGACGTATCAATCGAACCGAAACTATTGATTTATAGCTCTATATGGCCAGCTGGAATGGAATGGAATCAGTCCGGTCAGCAAAAGCCAAATAAATAGATTAGTTTTGGATACAATTCCCCCTTTCGGTCCCTCCAAATATTGCGTAGTTTGTGACGTGCGATCCCCCGTGTGTGCGTGTGTGTGTGCCAGTGCCAGTGCCAGTGCCAGTGAGTGATCCAAAGAATATATCTATATATATTCGACCATTTAGCGCAAAACTAGGAAATTTCTATTGAAAATCTGCGCAATAGCCAAGATTGCCCCCATTCAAGTTAATTTCGATTTTGGCAAAAGCGGATTAGACCCAAATACCCCCTACCTTTCTACTACGAATCCCATCGAGCAGCTCCTGGCAGAGAACCACCCGACCAACAGAACCCAACTAAAACCACCAGGAAGCCAAAACGGTCGTCATGGCCATCACAGACGCTGCGGTAAGTCGCTCATCAGGGGGCCGCACAGGACCGGATTCGGGAGGTTTATGCTGTACACATCAAGTACGAAATACTCTCAAGGATTTGTTTTAGGTAGATATGTTGTTGACACATGGAAATTGCAAATTTAATTTATATTAAAATATTTAAATCGATTATTTGCTCTATTATTTAAAGGGAAATTTAAAAGCTTAATATAGTTTTGCATTCTGTTTGCATTTTTTCAATAAATGTATAATAAATATAAATACAAATATAAAATAATGAATAGACTTTAAATTTATACTTACTGGATTTGTTTTATTACAGAAATTCTTATTAAATTCATTAATCGATTGATAATGTAATGATAAAGTTAAGAATTATGAGATATTTCTTATGAAAAATATTCAGGGCAGATGAACAATTCATAATCAACAATAGAAAACAATAGTACCTTACTATTTGTATTTATTTAATTTTATACAAACAGTAAACCTCCATAAAACATTATTTAATAATACAAAAAAACTAAGTTATATATTTATACATTCTCAAGCTTTTTGTAATTTTCTTAGTCATGTTTATAAACACATTTTCAATATATCTTCTACCTGTTGTACCTCAAATCTAATCGCTCTACTTACACAAATGATATAAACTGCCAATATCATCCCTAATAAATTACCTTTTAAAAAGGTTACCTCGGTAATCAATCAAACCGAATTTAGTTAGAGAAAAGGTATTAATATAATGAATACCCCGTTCTTACATTCCCCGCTCTCCAAGTTTTTAGTACACCCAATATTATGGGATAAACTCTTAAAGTTTCCGCCCTACTCAATCATTCGATCAAAATTCGGCAACATTTCCAATGGTCAAAATCTCCAGCCCTCTCCTGCCGCTCTCCTTCGACACTCAACAAATTAAAACTGCCCGAGGGCGAGAAAATCTATCGACTTAGCTAACTGAGCCACACCGAAACACAATGCCCCTCCCAAACAATTTCCTCCCAACAAATTTTCCAAAAAATAATCCAAGAAAGGGATGGGGGATGAGGGAAGCCTCCGAAACAACTCAAAACTTTGCCCGACCTTGTTGTTGTTGCTGTTGCTGCTTTTGTGTGTGTTTTCCTGCGCTTGCCACTTAGGTGTGAAAATCACTTGTCAATCTTTTATGTAAAGAAGTCGTCGCTGCTTTTGTCACCTGCTGCTCTGAGAAAAACCCCCGCGCCTGTTCGCCACTTTTTCGGGGCTGGTGCTTGGCTCGTAAAATTTTGTCGTCTGCTTCCGTTTTCTTCTGCACTTAATTGTGTCTGATCTGCACTGGGAAAAAATATATTATATTAAATCAAAAAAGATTGGGAATTATTTATGAAATATTTATTTTAGAATAACTGTGAGAGAGATGTATTAGAAATCTTGTAAAGATAATATAAAATATATCTGAAAGACGATGGCTAAGTTGTCCTGTATTGATTATTACATTTCTTAGATTTATATTGAAAGAAATTGAGATTTTCTTATGAAATGTTATTTTTATAATAACTAAAAGTCAGAGATCTTTGGAATCTTTTAAAGAGAATATAAAAAAAATCTTCCCTAATTGCTTATTACCTTTCTTAGATTTATATTTGTAGATCTTTAAGATCAAAAACAACCTAGAAGCCCATTAAATACTCCTAAAAATATTTAAACTCTTCGCTTGTATTATTTAATTCATAAAATCTTCCCAAATGCATTTGATTTGATTTCTTTAAGTGCATCCTTTGTTGCGCTGCGTGCGTCTGTGCGTGCTGCGGTGTTGTTGTTGTGGTTCAAGGTGAGTCGACACCGACAGCGATAACAACAACGACTACGACGCCTCGACGCATCTTTCAATCAGATATCCTCCGATTTTCCTCCCGCCCACTTTGCTGCCTCGGGGGGGCAACCCGTTGATTTTCCTCCCAAATATGTTCCCACTGCCAAGGACTCTCGCTCTCTCTCTCTCTCTCACTCGGTCTCCCTCTTTCCGTGTTTTGCCCGCTTTTCTTATTTTTTTTTCTTCGCTTTTCTTTGGTTTTTCCCCTTTTCTGCCTTGGCTTTGGTCTGTTTATTTTGGCTGCGGGTTATTTTCTGCCTTCGTATTTTTCACTTAATAAAATTGTTTTCATTCGCCTCGACCGATGCCTTTAGTTAACTGCTCTCCTTCTTCCTCGTCTTGCCTTTTCAATATGTTTAAAAATAAACGTTGCCCTCTCGCTCTCAGCCAGAGTTTTTCCTTTATTACTTGTTCGCTGAGCTCTGCCTGCTATCGACACACTTTTTTTTTATCTGCCCTCGGCCTTTGTTGCTTTTCCTTTCCCTTTCCACCCCACCGCCGGGTTTTCCTTCGCTGTATTATTTGCACTTTGTGCTGCTTTATTAGCAATTTTCTTAAGCAGTTTGCGGTCTCTCTTTCAGTGTATCGCTTAAGCAGCTCAGACTTACGCTGAAAGAAAATCTTGGGAAAATCGAAGCTCCTATAATTTTTGTAATAGATTTTATTTTTATTTTTTATGACACTATGACCATGGTAATTATTATTATTGATAGTTTTTAGGGGCTATATTTTGGGTTCTACAAAGTAAAGCTACGCTTTTGTTTTTATTCCAAGTTTTAGCGATCAAAGATATGTTTTCAATAAATCCATAAATGACAAAGAGTTTTCTGAAGAACCCAAGGTCGCTATTGCTGCCATTTTAATTGAATTAACAATGTAATATCAACAAATAAAATTGAAAATTTATTAGCTAGCGACCTTGTAGAATCTGACCACAGCCTAAATATAATAGACAATTTGTATTTACCTAAAACTATTTTATTGCCAAGTTACTTCGCAATAATTTGTGGATTTTATTTGCATTTGTTCAGTGTTTTGTCAGTGATTCACGGAACTGCCTCCATCCTTCAATTTTGCTGATGAAACAAATATTTATTTTCTAGGTCTGCACTTTTCCTGACTTTCCGTGCCGTGCTTCCCATTTCCTTGGATTGTTTCCGTTTTATTGCTCATTCTTTTACCCCGGGAAACGTGTTTATATATCACAAATGAAATTGTGTGCGACTGATTCTGATTCTTTGTTGCATTTCCACCTTTTTGGTTTTTCTTTAATTAGTGCGCCCCACAAGCGATTTAGATTAAGAGGTGTTAATTTGATGAGTCCTCCCACCCCCCCTTTCATTGGGGGAACTTATGGCTTGAGGGGGACCTGAGAGTCCATTAGAATGATTAAATGCACTCGACGGTCACCGCGGACTTTGGCAGATCCCGTGGCCATTCCCACGCATTGGCCAGACTTTCCCACACAATAACAAAACTTTGCACCCACAGAGCTGCAGCTGTCACGAATGCGGTCCCGGATGTCGCCTGTCGGGATTTGAATATTTCGGAAAATCATTTCCCCAGCACCATTTCCCCATTGTCTTGTTCAGCTTGCAGCGTTCGCGCAATCAATCAAAATGTGCCATGAAAAATAGATAGGGACGAGGCGAAATGGCGGATGGGAAATCAGAAAGGCAAGCGGGAAAACATGAAACTAGCTTTTGAGAGCCAACATGATATAACATATGCTCTTATATAGTCTTGTGAAAGCATTTCCCTTGTAAAGATTTATAATCATAAAATGTAAAACATGTACTCTTCTTCTTAACTGAAATTATTGAAAATGGATTTAATAAGAGAAACTTTATTGATTAAATTAATGCACTTATTAAGCTTACTTTGGTTAGTAGTTCAATAATTGACAGTTCAAAGCCAGATATACTTTTTGCATTTATTTGTAATATACTGTTGAATTAAGAATTAACAAGTAACAACAATATTTTATATTTCTGTGTAACATTTTCAATTTAATTCCCATTTTCAAGCCATTAACAAATGATACTATAGCAATAGATAATAAGAAATAAACGTAATTCTTCTAAAAGTAGTTACTGCTTGATATTAAACCAATAAATAATTGTTCTTTGTCAGTTTAATATTATATTATTACAATGAGTTAATCAAACACATAAAAAGGTATATAATTTTAATATTATTTCATTAATTGATGATTTAATGACTGATTTCCTGGCACCATCTGTAATTAAAATAATGAATAAATATTTTAAACTCCTTCATAATGAGCCCAATTGATGTCTGATTTAAAATCAATTAAATTCAATTCACTGATTATTTCATTAATTTCCATTTGACACCACAAATTATGCAAATTATTTCCAATTCAATAAATCGTTTTTCCTCTCCGATGGCATGTTGCATTTTTGATTATATCTGGTGACTTTTGACATTACTACAGCCCCTGAAAGTATGCAATGGAAAAGCAAGAGGAGTTTTAATATTTAAGAGCAGCAAAATCTTGGGAGAGTGCATTAGTGGGACTTTATGACCTCAGGGGACTCCACATCAACGCCTACATTTTGCCTCCGAGAAGAACAAACAATGCCAAGTCAGCGAATGCTGCGGATATGCATAGAAATCGAAGGAAATGGCAACAGGCAAGGCAAACATACAAAAACCTACATAAAAACACACACAAGGAGGACAGACAGACAGCTGAAAATGCTCGCAATCTATCACAACATACAAAATATGTTCCAAAAGATTTTCAATTTATTTTCTCTAAAACGATTTTCTCTGTTTTCCACCCAAAGGCAGTGCATTCGATTGTTGTTCCGCCGAATGATGATGGTTTTGCAATGAAATGTTTTCGTTTGGCCAAACCAAAAAATATACATAGAACATACACTGAAAAGATTATATAAGGAATGATAATTTAATGTATGTTACAAATATTAAGGCATTTAAGCTAAACCCCTTATTTGCTATTTAATATAATGTAATGCACGTTCTTAGGAAAATAGTAGCCAGTCTTATAAACAACATATCTGAAACACTTGAGCCAAATATTAACAACAATATTTTTTCCTGTGCACTGAACAGAAAAAATCAATGAAACGAAATAAAGCTGAAATGCGCGACCAACTGCAAGTCCCAGAGAAGTTGATCGCCACATGTGCCTCTCTAATTAGTTGTCTGCCAACGAACGGGATGCGGGGGAAACTGGGTTGGGGAAAAGCGAAAATCAAGAGGGGTGGGGTCTTTGTAAGAAAAACAGGCACAAAGAAACGCTGATCCCGGAAGTGGGCGATGACATTTAAAGCAGCACGACATGCGAACAACTGCAGTGTTCGATTGCTAAATCGTTTTCGGATTGGGTTTATTCTTGGAACTTCTTGCGTGTATATCTCCAATTCGTGGAGCGTTTAACAGGGCGTATGATTGATATGGCAAGCATTCTCATACCCTAGGCTGGTCCCAAAGCCATTTAAATAGTATACCAAATTAATTTCCCTAGAAAACTTGTTTTATTACTTAAAAACAAAATAAAGTAACATCTAGCATCCACTTATCTAAAGTTTTACATGCGTTCAACAGGGCGTATGATTGATATGCGCCCATGGTCTATGGACTATTAGCCACAATCAGAAATGCACATAACCAGAGGACACAGAACATCCATAAAAACGTCACGTGGCTCTGTATCCCACGCCCATAAATCAACTGCCCATTAGCTGTGACCGGGAGAAAGTGGGAAAAATTATTAATTTACACGAATCCTACACAAAATGCAGAAGAAAAACCACTCGAACAGATCGTTAAATGCAAATTCAAGTCCCTTTTTTTTCTCCTCCTACCATCTATATCTATTTCTGGCTCGCTTTTATGGCTGTCATCGTTTGACGATCATTTTATGGGCACATTTCTAATGGAATCTATAGGATGAGCCGTTGGCTGATGGATAATTTTTGGGGTAGCGGGGGCAGCCCATACAAACAATCAGATATTTTTAGATGAGAAATTTATGTGAAAGAAATCTGAATGGAAATCAATTTATAACAAAGAAATCAATGACTAAAAAATATAAAATAAGTTGCTGGGAATACAAATACATTGTACATTATATATACATTATAAACTCTTTATTATAGTAATTCTTATAATAAAGAAACTATATTTATAATATTAATAAAATCAGAAATGTGATATTTAATTCTGAAATAATAAAATTCAGTTGAAAGCAAAAAAAAGCTATACAATAAAGCCATTAAGACATATAAAAAACAACACAACGATGTGCTTGAAATATGAATGTCTTTTCATAATCCTCTCTTTTTCTTTTAATTCCTATAATATATTTCACGTGCTGTGTGAGTTAAATTGTTGAAAGTAAAAAACATATCCAAAAATTGTACACTTTTTGGTATGACATTGGTATTTTTAGAATATATTTCTTGCCATTAGTCATTACACAAAAATTGATTCATTGATAGGCTTCGGTGAGCCCAAGCTCATAATCCCTGAACTTGTTGTGCTCGGCCACTCGTTCGATGTTCCCACCAAGACCCATCAACACACTTTGACAATAACAAAATCTATAAATATTCTTGCTGCTCTTTTCTCTACTATATGTACTCGGCTTTTTCTTTCCTCTTTTTTTTCTTGTGTTTTTTTCTTTTTTGGGAGGGCGACCCCAGACGAGGTGAAATTCTTCAGAAACATTTTCTGCTTTCCATTTGATGTTTTGCCTGCTCGGCGGCAGGGCTTCTCACTTTCTCTCCTTCTGCCCCGCTCCGCGTCTTTTTGTTTGATTATTTAAATTATAACCTACATAATTTTAATGGCTTGGAAAGAAACATACATATATATAAAATTAAATAATATTTATGGGGCGTAGACAGGCACATGGTCAGGCGAGCCAAACATTCCAAGATTGTGCAGAATAAATGGCGGACGGTTGGTGTGTGTGTGTGTGTGTGGGGGCCAAGGGAAATCCTGGGATTCTCTCAACCCCATATAACCATTATTTTCATTTAAGTACGGGCGAACTTATTTGATTTGCGCCTAAGCTATGGATTCCTTGAATGCAGCAGTTTTCCTACCTTTAAGTTGGTTGTTTTCTAGAGAGTTTTACCTTATTTTGAAGCAAGCTTCTCTATATTTATATATATCTAAATAATATTTTAATATTTACTCTTTTTAGTAGAGTTGGAAAAACATTGATGTTTAGGGCCGATAATCGATGTTTACATAAAAAAAATATCGGAAACTTCGATACTTTTCCAGACATTTTATCTACCTTTAAGTTGGTTATTTTCTAGATTGGTTTACATAATTTTAAATCGGAAATATTAAATATATATGTACAAATCATATTAATAAAGACTCTTCTTAGTAAAGATGGAAAACAACGATTTTTATGGCCGTTAATCGATGTTTACACATAAAAAACATCGGAAACTTCGATAGTTTTACAGACAGCTCTACTTTTGAGATATCACCACAAATAACAGAGTTTTTAAATTATTTAGAAAATTTTAAAGAACAAAAAAAAAATCTCAAAACTCACCCAATTTCACCTCGATGAACTCACCTTCTCCACACCGAAATTGAAAATGATTTACCTTGAAAGCAACGCGGTCACTCAGCTGAAAGTGTGATTCAGGTGGGAGTGAGTGAGACAGGCACACCCAAAAATAAAATAACATCGAGGAAAATAAAAGAAAATAGAAGAGGCCAAGGGGGAAGAAGAAGCAACAGTTTGCTCACCTCAAGCTCTCTTCTTCGTTTCGTTTAGAAGCAGCAGGTGTGTGCATGCAGAAAGAGCCAATTATCGCAAGTCGAAGAGAGAGTGCACACACACACACACACACCTGAGAGTTTTTTCCTGTGTGGCTTGTACGAGTTTTTCTCAGTGTGTGCGTGGAACACCTTCAGCGCGACAATGTCAATGATCATTTCTGACATGAGTGGATAATAGGGGAGGTGGACTGTGGGACGTGGGCGGCGTGCTGCCAACAAAATAGAAACTCACCTTGACTCACCTCGGCAGTGGCTCTCAAACCGCCTTGATTTTTCCCAGGTGATTCTTGCAGTTTCATTCTTTTTTTGTATAGCATCGGCGGGGTTAAAGCCCTCGGCATGAACCTTTAACGCCTGCTGTCACACGCCTTCCGTCCCCTTTTTTTTCGCCCATTTATTTTCCGCCTTTTGTTTGTAAACATCGATTGGAACAGGGAGAGCGGAAAATGCAGCCAGACTGCATTCGCTTTCAGCACTTTTCCGTTCCGCCCAACCCTGTTGATGTTCCTCATTTATCTAGCCTGATTTTTTTACCGTTTTTACGTGATTTGTATTGCTCGTGCACCAAAAGGAATTATCGTGGCAGTATTTCTAAGGATAAAAGCAGTCTTAAATTGGGATTAATATGTTTTAATTTTAAAAAATAGGTTATTGGTTGATTAAAATATTAAATAAAGTTAAATTTATATTCCTTTGTTTGGTGAAAAAACAAATAAGTTCATCTATATAGCCTTAAACATATAAAGAAATTACTTGAGAAACATTTCAAAGGTGTTTTAAAGTAGTTTCGAACAAAAACGTTCATATGTTAAATAATAAATCCATTTTAATATAAAATTCAACAAATTTATATATAAAATAACACTAAAAATAAGCAAGCAGCTTAAGCTAAATACTTTTTGTCCAGTGCACTTTATTCTCTCGCCTTTTTTTGCGCTGCATTTGCATCTGCGATTTTTACATCAACATGCTGCAAATCCAGCAACGAATTGGAAATTCAAAAATCATTTCACTGCATATTGATTCACTGCATACAGGAGCACACACACACTATACACAAACTACACACACTACACACACACACATGTGCCGCCGCCTTGGGCTATAAATAATATTTTATTTTCTTGCTTTTTTGGGTGGAAATATCCGAGAGAGCTTTATTTTTAGCAGGCGTTATGCCTACAAATCGTTTGTTGTTGTTTATTTTTAATGCCCCCAGCTGGAGCAGCAGCAGTCTCCCAAAGGGGCGTAGTCGGTGGGGGTGGCGCTGAAACTTTTGTTGGAAAAAGAAAGGAAAACTTTCCGGCTGCGGGAGAGGGGACATACAGAAACAAAAAAAAATATATAAGCCGAAACAATTAATTACACGGGTAAAAGGACAGCTGGGGATTCGTTTTCGGGGATAAACCTTCTCTCACAATACCAACCTTTTCAGCTTAGGCCCGAAAAAAAAGCCGGGAAAAAAACGAATCCCCCCAATCAATGCAATTTAAATTAAATGAACATTTTTTTTTGTATAATTAAACGCAAACAAATCATTAGCAGAGATTTGGCAAGAGTTGTGCTTTTTGGTCGACTTCCGTGATTCGGTTGAGATAAATCTATGGCACAACTGCACAAACTACGCAATTTGTCCACAATCTTCTTGGGGATGGTGGACTTTGTGTCTAAATATATATCCGCGCAATATGCACGCGACAAGGATGATGGAAAATCAACGGGAAATCCGGGGGGTTGACTGATTAACACTTGGGGGGGTGGAGGGTGGTAAAATATTCAAAACAAAAGGTGATCAGCGGGCGAAACAAAGGCGTCAACAAAGACGGCGAAGTAAGATTCGATCGAGCGGGGTTATAGCCCAATCAGTTGGCCAACGAAGGCAGTCGCATCCACACACCAGGATCGAGGCGGCCAAAACTCAAGAATTTCGATTTGGAAATCATATTTAGCTTGAGTGTGTGCGCGAATTTTTTTCGTAATTTCTTTTTCGTGTTCGCCTGACGCGTTCACCTGTTTTGCCAAGTTCGCGACTAGAAAAGACAGTGAGATGCGATGAGAACAGAGGAGAGGAGAGCGAATACAAACTGTCATATTACGCATACGTATCGCATCGTTACGCATACGCACCGTTGACAAGAGCCGCCACCGAAGGGTGGTGGCAAGTGGTGGTCGCAAAAAAGCATAAAAAAATATGATAAAAAAAAAAAACCCCAGAAAAGTGAAGACAAAATGGCAACAGACAGACACGCACACAAGTGTATATAGCATAAGAGAGTGTTCTTCGGGCTATTCACAGTTTTGCAGACAACGATGATGATGAGCGAATTGCGGAATTTTTTTTCAGCTCCCCGCGGCCACATTAAGTGTTGATTGTGTGCGCCGCTCTATTAGCTGGCTCTCATTCTACCGCATTTTCGCCCCCTTCTCAGCCCCACTCGGCTGAATTTTCCACTTATTTCAGGCCGCGGCGACCAACGAAAATTTTCCCGAGCCAACTCAGTTCGTTCGACGCGCGTCTGCGGCTGAGGCTGGCTGAAAAACTGCGACCGACCAAATGTTCTTGTTCCACACACTTGAAATTTGCATGCGAGTTTCGGCCAGATCCAGCCAATAATAATGCCATAGAATACCCCCTGACAAACACGAAACACGGGGCGACCACGCGCGCTATCAGTGCAAATCGAAGCCGAAACAAAAAACAGGCACACGCAAAAATAACACACAAACCCACCAAACGAAAAAACAACGAAACACACCAAAAACAAAACAAAAAGTGCAACATGCCACAGAAACATGCAAACCAAAAATCAAACAAATAATAATTCAATGCGCACACCTGCAAAAACAACACACACACAACAACAACAACAACAAAATACAGCAACAGAAACAACAACCACAATAGTGATACTAAAATTCAATTCAATTCCAATGCAAACACAAAATGATATTCAACGGCATTCAACACGCCCCTGCCGTTGTCTATATAAGAGTGCATTTATAATTTGCATTCAATATAAAACACTTTTCACACCACAAAAACTGACACAAATTTAAGAGCCGCTGAACACAAATTCAAACAATTAAAATACAGAAAAAACACCTCTTTCAATAGCCATGAATATGTGACAGGCGAAATAATAAAAACAATGGCCACAAAACATTTTAATTCCAAAAACTTTTCGCACTCAACCAAGTTTTCATTTTAATTTTCATTTACTGGGAATTTCGGCCGAGTAACCCTTTCACTCTTTTATTTTGCCAAATGAATTTGCGAAACCCCAAGAAAAAGATACATTTTTACCACAAGAACTGAAACCAAATTTAACCCCAAGGATTATTGCTTTGCAAATTTCAATTTCTGGAATGTAAATTGGGTTTTAAGAGCCCAGTTCTTTGCTTAACATTTTTGGGTGAATCACAGCTGCACAGAAAATAATTATAAAGGTCATGTGATTAGGAAACTCTTATGTTTTTATATGACTTGGCGACAGTTCTAGTTTTATTATATTTTTAAAATATTATTTTATATATAATTTAGAGTCTATAAAGGTGACAGAAAAGTGTATATAAATAGGAAAGGATATTTTATAAATTAAATACATTAATATTATAAGTATTCAAGCAAAAATGGCACAAAACTTAAGAATGTTAAAAGGATTTCTTAGCTTTTTTCTAGTTAATATAAAAGGCACAATTTTTGTACCTATGGAAAGGAAAAATAAAAAAATATAATTTCTCTAATTTATATTCCAAAATATCAGTTAATAAATAATATTAAACAGCGTTTCAAAAAACGCTCCACAGACATTAAAACATATATTTTTTCTGTGTTCCTTTTCTTTTGATTGTCAACTTTGGCTTTTGAAAATTTCTTTCCAAAATTGAGGAAGTAATTTGCTTAATTATAGACAAAAGTTTTCACTCAACAAAACCCACAACGAATATGGTTCCCAAAAAGAAAAAAAAGTATATAGCCCCAGAGGGGGTTTTTAGCTGGCGACGGGCCGACAAATAAGCTTTCTCCATAATTCATGAATGTCAAATTCAAATTAATTTATGGATAAACCTCTAAACCCGCTGGCCCACACTCTGTTGGATTTATAAGTTCATAAATCTGCGTCCATTGCCGTTTATTTACAAATAATTACAGAATTTAATTGCCGGCCAAAAACTTTGGCGCACAAATTTTGCACTCGAAATTTAGCGCCTTTTCTTGTTGCTGTTGTTACTGTTGTTGTTGTTGTTGTTGGTGAACGGGTTTAATTAATTATAGCCAAGAATTTCACTTTTCGGGGCAGCTGCAGCCATAAATTTGCACCGGAGAAAGAGAGCGAAAACTGCCAAATAATAACAAATCAGTGGTCGAAATACATAAATAAATAATAAATAATATTTTTATTAATATTCCTGCGCAGATATCGAAGTGAAAAATCGTATGTGTTTCCAGTGAAAATGAGCAAAAGACGTTCGTGAATCACTCAAAAGCTAAGAAGAAAAAAAATAAAAGAGAAATTTTCAAGAAAATTATAGCAAAATATTTGTGAAGCGAAAAGTGAGAGAAAAAGAATCATTTATGCAAAGTATTCGTGGCTAAAAGGATTACAGCACACTCAGGCCGCACAACAACACGCACACACACTCATCACACACACTCGCCACACACACACTTTTCGCCATGGCAGACACTGCCAAGGACACTGACGTCATCGAGGGGGCGGGAGAAAAGGAGGCGGGAGATGAGATGGAGGAGGAGCAGGAGGAGAGCACCACCACGACGACAACGACAACCAAGAAAACCTCGCAGTGGCGCAAAACCCGCTCCACCAAGGTACGACTACGTAAAATGGAAAATTGGGTGGAAATTCGTTGGGGAAATTCATCCGCCCCCGCTCGCCTGTCAAACTGACAAATGCCCCGACGGATTGAAAGTTCCACTCATCGTTGATATATTTTTTTTTTTTGGTTTGTTCTGCTTTGAGCAAGCGACAGTTCGTCTTTGCATTTTTTTATACGTTTTTTTTTTGCCATTCGCGCGAGGCCAGCAAAAAAAAAATAAAGGAAAACATAGAAAACAAGTGTAGAAAAACAAAGACATTAAATTTGTGCTTTATTCAATCATTATGAATTATTTAGAGGACTTACTTCTATAATATCAGTGAAAAAAACACGATAATTTGCCTTACCCTTTAAATTTTCATTCAATATTGATTATTAAAAAAGATAGTAAATAATAACACAAACTCTCTAATCAAACCAAAACACACATGTTCCTCAAAGCCAGTGATTTTCCTTTTAGTTTATTCATCGATATCTAATTAACTGAAACATTTAGTGGCGCTTTTGCGCTTGGCTGAGCCTCTGAAAATAAACATAAAACCAAGACACACATTAATCACCATCGGAGGCAGTGAGTCCTGCCAAGTTCTCGCCCCTAATGTATGCACATACTTTCGGGGCCAGCAGGGAGGTAGTTCCCGGGAACCAGGAAACTGCTGGACCACTAAAAGGGTTCCAAACTTGAAACGGGGAGTAAGAGAAAGCATTTCCAGGTCGCTGAGTTCGAGACGGATAATGGTTAGGAGGAAGAGCTGGCCAACTGGAGGGATAATCTCGGGTGGGCCAGCCCACAATTGCCACTTTGATTGTAGTCAGCCACATGGGACCCAATCTGGTGGTTTCGCTTGCTTTCCTTCGGGGGCCCAAAGTCTGGACGCATAAATTACTCAGAATTCAGGATGAGAAGCTGTGGTAATTCCAGGGGATGCAACAGCTACTTAGATGTTGGAGATCCTGGCGCACCTGTCGCTCCTGCTGCTGAATTCTGAAATGCTGAAGGAGCAATCAATCAAGCTGTAAAGTATTTATTAAACGATATTATGAGGTTTACCTTAGCCGAGGGATAAAATGCAGAAAATTGAAGAGGGAAAATCCGACATACACATACCCAAGAAGCACACACACTCCATCCCCTACATACACACTTTTGTAGAAAAAAAAAATGGAGGAGAAGGTGTGATGGTGGTGGCTTACATATTTTTTTTAATAGCTTCATTGTTTCGCTTAACAGGATTTCATTTCACTTAATGTACCAACACCCTTGTGTGTGTTCTTGCTATCACACCTACCTCTCAGTATGGGGTCCTTGAGGAGGTCCTTTCGTTGGGTTGGGGCTGTGATAAGGGTAAGGTGAGAGTATATCCCGCCCCCTCTTTCACCTTTCATTGTTTGGGCCCGGCCTGCTTGTTTTGCCTGTGCCCAACGGCATTTTGGCACTGCCTTCCTCAAATCAGCAACAAAAAATAAAAATAAAGAAATGGGGAAGGGAAAAGGAAAAGCAGAGGAAAAATAAAAAGCAAAAGGATGAAAGCAAAAATAACATTCTCCGACTGACTCCAGCTGGCACAAAGCAGTCCTATATATGAGCATTCCTAGCGACTAACATTTATAAACACACTCTGAGAAAATTATACCATACGGTGAACTTTAAAAGCATTACAAATTTGTATAGGTTCCAAATTTGTAATTAAATATTGAACATAAATATAGATTCTTTAAATTTTAAAACAAAAGCATTACATGTTTCCATAACAAAGTATTTTTAAACTTTTATAAAGAAGTATCAACCATTTTCTATGATAAAGAGATCAAATTCCCAAGTTCTTTGGTATTTTATTCACATCCTTTTCTTTTCTTTTTATTATTAGTAATTTATCTGATAGATACGAGTTTTTTGTCGGTGCATCTCCCGAATAGTTGACTTTTTATCCGCAGGTTTTCATGGCAGGCAGCAATCAAGGTACAACAATAACACACACACACTTCCGCTCTGTCGCTCTCTGACTTTTCCTTTTTTTTTTTTGTGTCCCGCTCCGCTTTTCACCTTATTCCTTGCTTTCATCTCCGGGCTTTCCTCGGGCGAAGTTTATCAGGAAAATGGCAGTGCAGGGCAGTCAATGCAGTCTGCGGATCGATTCAGGAGTTTTCAACAACAAAAAAATGCAGTAAATAGGAAATCGCAACAGAAGTGGCAGCAATGAAATCCGGGCTGAGAAGATTGCAGGATACAAATATCCAATATGGGAAGCCATTAAGGACCTTAAATGTGATTTTAGTAATGAAGTTACCTTTTGAGCGTGCTGTGGTTGCTTTAAGTTATGAACAACTTGTTTTGCAATATTTTAAAATTGTATTAACTGAATTTTCAGCCTATTTTTGATATATTTATTTATATTTAAAATATAAGACAGGCTTAGATTGATTTAAGAGAAAATAAATATGTAAATGCATTTAACGATGGAAAGATTTGTAGGAAGAAGAGTTTCTTTAACTATTTATTAATTCAATTTAATTGTAACTTAACTATGTTCTTTAGTTTTTAAATTCAGCATTAAATTAAAGCTTTCCTACGGTTTTACTATCCTTAAATTTCATATATTCAAAGCCCTTTTTTCAATATATATTATATTATTTTCCATTAAAGTACTTCTAGTATTATTTCCTCTTTTTATATCTTCACAATTTGCAGCTCTTTAATCATCGTTTTTAGTAGATTCTTTTGATTTCATAAGCAGCCGGTTGCATCTTACAATCATTTACATATTTGATTGAATTAAATTTTAATTGATTTAGCACAAGGCGTTTTAAGTTCGTATTTTCCGCACTTTCCACTTGTTTTCATACTAACAGTTTCTCAGCTGCTACTCCCCCACACTTTCTTCCCTTTGCGGCTCAGTTTTCCACTTTAGCTTGAATTTCCCGTTGTCTTCCCTGCTGTGTGTGTTAATTTCTTTAACAGTTTCTTGTTCTTCGTTTTATGCGTTTTGACGCGTCAGGCCCTCCAGACCTGCCACGCCTCCCTTTTCTTTGCTCCCCTGAAAAAGCGGGGAAACTCACCTCCTTCCAGTCACCTCGTAAACTGTTGGACAGGGAATTTTTATCTTTTAATTAAAAGTGATGCGACTTTTCCCGGGTAAAAAAAAAATAACACAGAGAGAGAGGGAGAGAGGGGGAGAGTGTCCTCAACACAGGACTGCCCCACTTTTCCACCTGCTCGTCCTCATACGTATGTAGGTGAGCGTTAATTAAGCATTTTACGATTGTTTCCCATGTGAAACAGGGGTACTGAGAGAAACCAGAATGAAAATCCAAACCGAAGGCAGTACCATAATGTGGAGCCCTCCATGGCAATTTTGTTTTATTTGCCGACTCTAATATATAAATGTTTATATATGCAATAAAATAAATTATATGTTCTTCAAGTGGCTCGGCGCATGGCGGCAGCTGCTTTTCACTCATTTTGCGCAATTAACTTGGTCAGAAGAGGCAACAAAGGGGCCGGGATCATTAGGGTTCAGTCAAGAGGCTAATTGACTTTGAGCTGGCCTGGCCCCGAGAAGGGTGTTTTCAATTGGGGCCAAAAGCGAATAACAAAAATAATCAGATAATAAAATGTTCTCAAGGCGATTGCAAATTGAATAGATTTGCATTATTATTAATTTTTTCTTTTATTAAATTGAATCCTTATATATCTAATATATCTTATGTTCTGTTGAGCATTTCGATAATGTGTCACTTTATTCATAAATATTGCGCTTTTTCGGCGCTTATTCACATGGGCAGCTTTTGTTATTGTTTTCATTTTCTGCGCATATTGCCATTCCATTATATATGCAGAATATAAATTGGTTTAATTTGTATAAACAGTTGAAAGAGGCGCAATATACAGAGGCATTAAAAAATTTAATATATATTTTAATGTGGAAGAGTTATTTGCTATGTATAAATCCTTTATGAGTAAATTACGCTTCATTCTAAATGAATATGTTGTAGAATTTTTATAATTAATCCTCCTGATTAATTATCCTTTACTTATTTAATTTTTCAGTGAATTTGTTATATTTATATATGTTTATTTATTGAGAAATCTTTAATACCAAATTGTATTCAAATAGTTAAGTTCCTTTTTTTGGCTAATAAAATACTTTAGAAATTAGGTTCTCTGTGAATTTCACTTCTTTCTAACATAAATCATTTAATTACAATTATTTTTCGATTATTCAATTAACCATGGTATTTCTAATTTGCGGGAACTTATGCTTAAACTATTTTTAAGAATAGATTATTAGCTACTTATCGTTTGAATTATTTATTTATTTTCTTGTTGGTATTTTGTATATACACCCAAGCATATATGTTACCATACTTATCTATAAAATCATAAATAATCAACAAATTCTCTTTTCTCTTCTCTTTGCAGGTAAGCAATCTTTATATTTGAATCTTTTCTGAGTAAGTTGGCTTTTCCTTTCATTTAAAGTAATAGTTACTCCCTGTTTCTATTATAAAACCAACTCCATTATACTCCTCGAACCGATCTAAGGGAAATATTTTGAATATTTCGAGCTATAGACACACACTTTTTGGTGTTGGCCAAGTTAGCACAGCTGAGAAATTGGGGAAAAGAGCGAGCTGTTCGAAAATAACACACAGATACTTGTACCTATATCTACACCAAGCGGGTGTGTGTGTGTGGCATGAACAAGCAGTTATAAATAATTTCTGGCAAAAAATCAGCAACTTTTTCCGTTGATCTCCAAGTATAGAGCGTTGGCATGCTGCCAAAGCGAATTGCGCATACGCCGTGTGGTCCATTCGTATTTCAATAAATTAGTGTGCGTGTGTGTGTGTGTTTTTCTAGATATTTGAATTTGTCTCTCTCTCTCACTCTATCTCTTGGGGGAATTCTGCTCTGGAGAAATCTCTCTTTGGTGGCGAATTTAAGGGAATTCTCTAGAATTTGTCTCTTTTGTTTGCTGGTTTTATTTTGAGTTTTTCTTCAACAAAAAGAAATCCAAAGGTCAGGGAGGGAGGGCTGTCCCCGCTGCCAAATTGTTTGTCAGCTTCTCACATTTTCACATCGCATTTTCATCACATTTGTTTTTCCTCGCATTGCTGTTGTTGGTGCGGCGGCTGCTGATTTTCTCACTGATGCCGTGTTGTGGCATGGCTCATTAATTTGCGTCTAATTAGTTTTGATTTTCGTTTGTCAATTGGTTGGAACAAGGACTCGTTTTCCTTCCCTCCCCTATCTCACTCTCTCTTCCCTATCTCTCTAGGCGAACTTTCCGCAATTTTCCTCAGCTGACTTGACTTTGGCAAAGAACTTGTCGCACAGCACAGATCAAAGTGGGCAGGCAGGCAAAAGACACACACAATAAATATAAAATAAATATTAAATAAATACCATAAGTTGTTGAATGTTGTTTTTTGTTTTTTTGTTTTTGTTCTCACTTATGAATGGTTCCACAAAACCTTCGACAGCTGTCGGCCAATGCCAAGTGAAAAATTGACTGTCGGGTCGCTTAAAGCGATTTCCAATGCCAGAATACATTTGTATTACTGACTTACAGCTTTAAAAATAAATACCCCTATTTATCTGCACAGAGAAAAACAGATATTTTAAGGTAATTTGCTAGGGAGTTCCCTAGGAATTGTAATCTTATGTTTTGTATTTTCTAAAGTCATATTGTAAATGCAAATGGACTAAAGTCTTTTTAAATTTAAAGATTGTTTATATATATACTTATTTTTTATATACTTTTCTTCTCTGTACATTTTCTCTCTTTAATTTCGCATTTATTTCGTTTCATTTGTTGACCAAATTTGGTCAAGGCGCGCGCTGTTCATTGTAATGCAATAAAATTCAGCAAACCAGACCGACCAGCTACAGCAGCAATAACAATAACAAAAAATCCATTTCGGAGGCATTTTCCCAGTACACCAACCCCCCGGGCCCTCCCCCTGGTCCACGGTTTCTGTTTTTGTTGCTCATCATGTCCGTTGTTCTTCTGAAAGCTCAGACATCTTGGCATGCAATAAAAACAAGCCCCAGTGGCACAGAGAAAATGCAGCAGCCCCAAAGAAAATGTCGGAGGGGGGTTTTCAAGCTTGTTGCATGCTGGGGTGGGGGCAGAAAAAAATGAAGAAAATGAGGGAAGCTAGAGGCAGAGGATGAGGATGCCCGGCAGCTTTTCTTTTCTTTTTTTTTGCATACTGGCCGAGAGCCAGAAAGTTTTGTCCGAGGACTCAGAGTGACATGACAAGCGATTTCCACCCTTTAGCAGGCCCCTTTGCAAAACCCATCCTCCTTCAACCCACTAAATGGCTGAAATAATGTATTCATTTCTTCTCATGCCAATTGCCCAAAATGCCATTTAACACTTCCTCGAGGGAACAGAAAGATACGAAATGGGAACGTTAATGGACTGGTCACTCAATTCGTTCAAATGGCAGGGCCCAAGGGGGTTAAGTCACCCTCAAAAAAAAAAAAAGAGAGGGTGGGACCAGTAACCCCAATTATGAATGCCGCCAGAAAGTGAATGCAGAAAATTCTGTGAGGGAATCTGGCATGAACCTGCGGTTGGGTTGCATTTTAAATTAAATACAACATTCATCATGTCTGCTCTTTAATTATTCAAGCCTTCATTTGACTTGTTTCTTATGGTTTGTGTCTATTTTAAATTGGTTTAATTCATCAACATTCTAAGGGGGATTATCTTAACTATTTTATTGACTTATTCATGAGGACTAGGACTCTTTCTTTATTTATTATTTCCTTTTAAATTGTGACACATGATATTTTAATGTATTTAAATTGAATTAAAATGTTGCACAATTCCAGGAGAAATTCTCTGGCCTGTACATTCCAATAAAAATACTTTTAATTAACTTTATAACTTACATAAGCCTCAAAATGGATTGAAAGTAATTATATTTTGTAATTTAAAGAAATATTAAAAGTTAATAAAGCTTTAATTAACATAAAATTCCCCTTTCTCCCCAAAAAGAAAACACATTGATGGCTTATCCTTTTTTTCCAAAGAACATTTATTCCGTTTATTTAATTTCTTTCGATTTTTCGCTTCGATTTTCTTTCGATTTCATTGTTCAGATCTAGCTACAAGTTCGATACAATTTTTTTGTGGGGGGGGGGGCTGCTTAGCACTTATCAATCGTTAACTAACTCTATTATTGTTCGAATGTATATATCATATATCTAAGTATGTATAGTAGAGTATATAACCGTACTCGTAAAATGTTCCTCTATTTGTAGATTCTTTTTAATGTAAAACTTTATATAATTTTCGATTAATACATTTTGATTCTTCTTCAGTGTTTCTGTTTGTGTATATTTTTTACTGTGTGTGTTTTATGTTCGTGTTACCAGTTTCAACTTCAATTTAAATTAAAGCGAAACCCCTCGAAAAACTCTGGGCAAACTTGGCCCACATCCGCTTAGAGCTTTGAGCGATTTGATGAAACTTTAATTTCCATTTGGACACACTGACAGCAATCAAGTTAAACCGCCCCGGCAAGAGTTAAATACGCCGGGGTTTTCCCACCGCCTCTTCCATGCCCCTTTTTCCCATAAACATTTTCGCATTTTCCCGGCCCATTGTAAAGTTTCAATGCTCGCCGTCGAACGGGGTCAAGTGTTCAAGTGTGTTTGCCACTCGAGGACTCGAGTCCTGAAGTCCTGAAACAGCGGCAGTAACAGCTCAAAAGAAAACAATAAAACGCTGCGGCGTGCCAAAATGAAAAACAACCGAAAAATATGAAAGCCGACAAAACAACCAACAAAAAACCAAAAAAAAAACAAAGTACAAGTAGAAAGAAAAACACCCACGAACAAAACGCAACCCAAAAAGGCCTCGAGTGCGGCTAGAAATCAATAAAAAAAATACACAAAAATACAAAAAATGAAATACAAGCAAGTGTCTGCAACTAAGGCCAACTGCCACGCCCTCAGTACTTTGCCACATTTTTGCGAATTAAAGCCCCGATTGGGTAGGGGAATGCAAATTGCCGACAGCTAAACGTTTAATGAAAATTGCTCGGTGTCACATTCAATCAATTACTTTAACAATGTGTCCAATATTCAGGCAATCAACTGAGAGATTTAATTTTAAATACTGCAAGAAATTACAACGAAAAAAACGAGCTCTTTTAAATCCAGCTGAAAAAATGCAGACAAAAATTAATGAAAGACAAACAAAAGGGCGGCGGCCGATGCGAAAAATTATGAAATTAATTCGTAGCATCCTTTGGCAGTGGAAACTCCGCGGAATTCCTTAGTTCCCTGCTGTTTCAGGGCACTTTTCAGTGGTTTTTCCTTTGCTTTTCCCTCGGCGAAGTGTCGCCAGTGGTTTATTGTTGCTCGGAAAAAAAACTTTCTTTGCGGGTGTCTTCAGCCAAAGTGTGTGCAGATAAAGAAAAATATATCATAAGTAGTTTCACAAAATTTTATATAAAATAAACCATAAAAAAGGGTTTAAGGAAAATAATTCATCAAGAGGATAACTAGCCTTGATAAATGCCAAATGATGACTTAAAGGTTATCACATAATTTAGTGGCTGTGAAGGGTTCTAAAAGAACTTATGATTTAATCAGTTATCAGGTCTAGTCCGTATCTAATTCCGTTTATAGATTTTTATATAAATTCTTTAAAGATTCATGTTATTTTAAGAATTTATGGAACTTTAATTTTAAAGGTAAAATTCAATTAAAGAATATTTTAAATTTATTTAAAAGGTTTGAGTTTAAATTTTCCAACTTAATAAACACGGAAGCCATTTTGATATGAATGATTTACCTACCAAATTAAATACTTTTCTTTTGGTTAATTTCTCTCAGTGTTTGTGTGTTCCTTGGTATTTGGTGTGTGTGTGTAGTGATGTGTGGTGTGTGTTGTGTGTTGTGCACTCCCAAGACTACCGTTACTAATTAGCGCGCAACCTAGTTTAACAGTTCTTCGAGGGTTTATCTTCCTTCAGCGGTGATCTACCCCCCTCTTTTGATCTCCGCTTCTGCCCCATTTTCCTCAGTATTTTCCCCGCGGCACTCGCCGCCCCATCATTTCCCTCGCCTTCGCCCACTTTTCCCAGTCAACTGAGAGTTGAACCCAGTTGAGTTTCTCTTCTTATTAAATAGAAACCGCCGCGGCTTGACTTCCAGCCGCCTTTGCTTTTGTAACGTCTTCATTTTGGCCACCAGCTCATATCTCTCTTTTTTTCGCTGTCCTTTAGTTGGGTGGCACTGAACAAAAAACTGTCTTATTTAAGTGGGCTATTATATAATATGTTTGCTGCTATAATATTTTTGATTTGTGAAATGGTTTGATTGATTTGGCTATTGTTTTTCCTTTAAATTTAAAATGTTATACTAGTTGCGGTAAATATTTGAGACTTGAGATGTAAGATATATTTGGTTTTTAAGTATGAATTAATGCCTTTAGGTAACTTCTTTATATCTGATATATTCTGGGCATATTTAGCTGTTTTTTTTTAAATGTTTTTTCCTTTAAATATGTGAGTTGTTTGCAGTGTGAATATATACTGGCGGCTGTCTCCTTTCTATACAAATATAATTTCATTGCGCTCCGCTTTTTGGGGCGACGGCTGGCGCTGGAAGGCGTAAACGTTGACGATTAACTGCGCCATGAAAATGAAGCAAAATAAAACGATTAGAACTAAATACAGAAAGATATCGCGCAGCATTGCTCTCTCTCTCTCTCTCGCTCGTTTCCCTCTGTCCCTCTGTCTCCTTTACTCGTTCAGGGGCCAAAGCTCCAGACTCCGGAAAACTCCAGATCCAGATGTCATGGCTCCGCCGCTGTTGCTGCTTTTCCCGCCGTGGCTTTTCCGGCTGCCCGTCTCATTGCCTCATTACGGCCGTGCAAATGGGAAATGGGGGAAATGGAGGTTGGGGGAGTATTATACGCGGAGACCAGCTGCAATGAAAGTGAGATGGGGGGAAACGTGAGTGAAAAGCAGATGGAAATAACGCGCAGATTATTCATATACCCCCAACACGCACACGAGGGGGAACAAAAAAAAACGAACAGCGAATAGAATCCCAAACAAGATGGAAACATATCAGGAATGCGAAAGAAGCTCCTAATACCCTTGTTAATTTTTTGTTTAAATCATTGTACTTATTCACCTTTTATAGAGAGATAAAGTATATTACAATAGAATAGATTGAAATCAAACCCATTTTTGGTCAATTTTATTAAGTAATTTCTTATTTGTATCTTTGCATAAATTTAATAAGTTGAAAGACAGCTCTGAAGATATCCCCATAACAAAAAAGGTATTTTATAATAACTTTAACTTTATAAAATGTTATTATCTAAAATTATCATTAAAGACTTTGTATAATTGAACAAATTCCTTAATTTCACTGCCTTTAGAATAGACACATGCTAAAGATAAAGTTAATTATCATTACAAGTGCTTATTTTCACCATTAAATAGCTACATAGTTTCCCTGGCAACACATCCATAAAAGACTCAGGGACTTCATACCTACAAATAAGAAATTTGTATTTAATGTGGCGTATTTACTGCAGTGATTTATCAAAATTATGCCAACAAGGTTACAAAAAAAGAAGGGGGAAAAGAAAAAAAACCCAGAGCCAGAAGCACAAGCAGACCGAGAAGTAGATAAAGACGAAGCCTGGACAAAGGATTATCTATGGACGGCAAAGAATCCCAGTTGCCTGAGTTTCTGCCTCGTGTGTCCTTCTCCCCAGCGAATCGCAAGCTGCTGGCGAATCTGAATCTTCCATTTATTCCCTCCCTTCTCCCCAGTAGCCTTCTGGCAACATGAAAACTTCTCGCCTCGAATTTTTTATCACCAGCCCGAAAGAGAAAAGGAAAACCCCGCGACAGAACACAAATTACGCATACGCCGCGTCAGCCGAAGACGCAAGGATTCACGGCCTTGCCGGGGTCCATTCAGAGCACGCCCACAGAAGCATGGATATGTTGCACAATTGCATTCCATGTTGCCAGATGCTGCTGATGTTCTTTTACCCCGGTTCTGTGCATTGTTGCACATTTGCTCTGCATGTTGCCCAATATGTGTTCTACGTTATGTATGTTGGCCCAGAGAAAAGAAAGGGGGAAAAGGAAATTAAACAAATGAAATTTAAACTGAGCGATGACTGAGCAACCACAAAAGGAATTAGATTCCCAGATTTAACTACCAAGAAGGCGTGCCACACATGACAAGGCATCAAGACCACCAAAATGCATGCCACTCCACCTGACCCCCTTTTTTGGTGCAATCCTCTTGAATATCCCTCCCTTCCCGATTCAGAGGCCGCGTCCCTTCCAACTGAGTCCACTCGAAAGGCTCTCAATTAGTGGGTAAATAATTTAAACGAAATGAAAGCCAGGTAAGGGGAAAAAATTAAGCCAGCGCTGAAAAAATATGATAAATGCAGAAACATAAACCCTAAGTTTATTAATTCAAAAAGGGTTCCTAAAATGGGTTTATATTGATGGAAACCCCTTGCATTCTCTAGTTTTGGTTCTTTTACCATGTCTTATTAATAAATATATAATAATTAATTAGAAACCGCTGAAACCTATATTATTTCGCCAGTGTAAGCCGCTGCATTAAGCGCTTCCAGTTACTAACTAACAAAAAAAAAAAAAGAGGGCGATGAGGTCAGCCAGCAGGTCATAGATTGCAGCACGGCTGCAGCGGCTTAAAATGCGAACTGCCAACTGCAATCAGCAGGCATCCGGACTCAGGCGACCTGAAACGGACATCAGGCAGGGGAATCCTATTTGGATTTGGATTTTTTCACGCTCCCCCCCTGAACCCTGAACTCGGCGGAGCAGGGGTCGTTTCGCATTCAATTAAACGCTTATCGCGGCCCCAGCACTCGCTGAATAAGTTTTTGGCCCTATGCAGGGAAACGGAGAAAAACCATTTTCAAAGGCCACATTCCACGGCTCGCACATCATTAGGCCGAGTTTTTGGGGAAAAGGCAGGCAGGCGGCGGAAAATTGTAGAAAAACTCGGGGGGAAAGGGGCCCGGACTTGAAACAAAGCGAAGCGCATCAAAGATTATGAAACTCATTAAAAAAGTTTGTTGTTTTTTTGGCGTGGCAACAAATCTAACAAGCTGAG
>JAEIIG010032322.1:54284-100243 GCA_018904695.1 Drosophila parvula
CCCCCCCCCCCCCGCTCCGTCTCCTCTTTTTCAACATAACTTAAGGTCAAGAAAAATAGAAGCCTAATAAAAGGGGGTTGGGCTTCTAGGGGGGAGGGGGACTGAATGTAAGAAGGCGAATTGCCAGCAAATGGCCAAAAGCCCCAACTGGGATTTGCTTTCTTTTTTTATTTCGCTTAAGCTGTTTATTTTTAGCTTTTAGTGTACCAAAAAAAGGAAATAGTGATCAAATAAAGAGCTTACACATAGTTAGGGGCAAAATATTAGACTCAAACATTTATGAGAAACTATCTATAGTTTAATAGGATTGTTTTAGAGAACGGAAAGCATTTGAAAGGGGAATTTATATTCAGAATAAAGTAAAATAAACAGAAGAAAGTGGGGATTAAAAAAGAGAATAAACCTATAAAAGCCAAGAACATATTATGTATTAACCTTTTAATTTAAATTAAATTGTATCTTCTGGTTAAGTCTGATATTTGATTTAATTAATTATCCGTTCATAAAATATAAACTCGCCCAGGGAAATATTCTAAGAAATATCTTGGTAGTGTTTACTGATTAATTTTTTGACTATTTGCAACTTATGTTTGTACAGTCGTAGAACAAAATAACAATGAAACATTTCTCCATATTTTAGACTTAATATATAATGAACTGTAAAGTTTGTTGTTCTATTTAATTTTTATTTTATCTGACATAATTTTGTTTCTTAATTGAAGTTAATTCATATAACTTTTCATATAAAATAAATCTGCTTACAATAATCATGATTCTGTCAAGCATTTGCTTAAAAATTCTCCATTTATATGTCAACTTTGAACTCTGTTATTTTTTTTGCTACAAAAACTTGCACACTTGCGAAAGAAACTTTTTTATTGCTCGGCATACCTCTGGTGAAACTTCCCTAAGTGACTTATATTATCCTGACCCCAACTGTATACGGTGGCTGTAAATAAAAGCCAACGACTACGTGATACCCTCTAAATGAATGGGTCGCCAGGGAGTGTGGAGTTAGCAGCCTGTTGCTGTTGGAGCGGAAACGGAAACTTGGTGCGTTTGGATTTAAGAGCGCTTCATAAATTAGATGTCAAAGCCCAGGATCAGACGGCCATAGCAACACCCACATACACAGGCAGCACACAGCACACAGCATAGAGCACTCTTGGCCACACACGTGCTGCCACAGTGTGCGGGTGTGTGAGTGCGGAAAAGGGTCAAAGGCTGTCAAAGGAGTTGGGCCAAGAATTCGCTGCTGCTGGCAAAAGTTTGCGGCGCCTGGCAAACTTATTAAAGAGTTCGAAGCCAAACAAATTGGCAGGCAGCGAGGCGGGAAGGAGGTGGGAAATTATGAGGACGTGGGGGTGGGGGGTAGGGAAAACTTGCCCAGGCATGGCGGCCATTAATTTTCAGTGGCGGCGCACACGAAATGCAAATGAAACTTTCGCCGGAATGTTGACAGTCAGTCAGTCAGCGAGTCAAAGGGGCCACAAAAGTCAATGAAGTGTTAAATGTCCTGCGGTGTTTCGGTCCCCTGTTTTACCCACCGAAAAAGGTGCTGTGTTATCCTTAACACACACACACTCACATATACGAGCACACATGTCCAAAAATTTTCTGCGGTTTTTCATTTGCATTTCTGCGTGCTTGGCTTCCATAATGCTCCGAACACAACATCAAAGCGGCAAGTTTCGTATCCTTTTCTGGATTTCCCTAACCCCATCGTCTCGCAAGAAGTCATATAATTAAAGCAACAATGCCAGACAAACTCGCGGCATAAATCACTTTGGCAGGAGAGTTTTCCCTTCCCGCATTTTCCCCGTCACTTTGTCAGCTTCATTCATGGGTTTTTCGCTGGGATTCCATTCATGGCCAAATACTCCGCTCTCACGCACTTTTATGAGCCATTCAACCACCCCCCACTGCCCCTAAAAATCCCCAATTGCCCCGCAAAAAAAAAAAAAGGATATACACGTTACCAATTTATGCTGAGCCGCTCGTAAACTGGCCAAAAGGCTACAAAAAATTCCACTAACGAGCCAAGGCGGTAAACTCTTTTTCCCCTCTGTCGGCTTTTTTGTTTTTCTTTTCGGCAGCTTCACTTCACTTGTACTTTCTCGGTTCGACGTGGCGTATGCGTGATATTTCGCCGTTTCAATTTTGATTCTGGCTTTTAGGTATTTTGTTTTTTGGCGAAAGTCGCGTTGTTTGCCGTTCGACGTTGCTGACGCGACTCCGGTTGTATTTCAGTTGGAAGCCGCTTCTTATAGCAGCCGCTACTGCCGCTGCTGCCGTTCGTGGCTCGTCCTTCGTCCTTTGATTCGGGCGAATCTCACCAGTTGAGCCTTCGCTTCGGCTTGCCGCTTCGTTTACACGACTCGTTCGGCTTTCGGCTTTTCGGTCTTTTCGTGCCGGAAATTGTTGTTCAACAAATGCAAAGAGTTTCTCAGTCAACAGGCAGGCACAGGGACTGCACATCCTGACACATCGTTTGGGACGGGCTCGAACTCAATGGTGATCTCTTATCGGAATTGCAGTTGCGAAATTACTGGTTTCACGTGGATGAGTTTCATGGCTTATAATAAAGTCAAGTCAGGGAGAATTATAGGGCAGCATGTATTGCTTGTTTTTGCCTTTTTTTCGTATTAATTTGATAGGACACGGGCGAGCTTAAAGAATTGTTTATTTATTAAGTATGTTATGCATTTTTGAAGGTGTAGTGTAAGAATCTGGACTTAAATATATTTAAAGATGAAAAATAGCTCCAGAAATATTTTATTAAGAGGTAAAGGCATTTTTTATATTTATTTTCTTGATTTAAAATTTGTTTTATTATAGTTATTTGTTTATTTATTTTAGTACAATATATATTCTACCTAATACTTTCAATTTATAGGTCTCCTTGGGCCTTAGCAAGTCTTGATTATGGATAATAGTAGCTAAACAATTTATATATAATATAATAAATATATACAGTGCCAGTGATTACAAGCTTTCAATTTGTTATGGTTCTATTCTATTATATTATGTATAATATTAACTTATTTCAATATTTCTCAATGAATATACCAAAGCAACTTCCAATTAAAAACCTTAAATTTCATATTTCTTACCCTTCTTAAACTCCAGAAAGTAACTTCATTTCCTTTATAGTTCATAATAAATCATAAATAATAATTGATCCCGAAGCCGACATGTAATTCCCAGCTTATAATTTAATTACCTACTTGACTGAAATATCCATTATTTTTGATAACTCTGGATAATCCAGCGAACTTTCCCGAGGGATTTGCCATCTAATCCTTTACATTATTTCTCATCGATCTGACAGGTTGTGTGAGTGTGTGTGTGTGTGCTCTTCCTTACACCCCCAAAGTACACACACATTCGCAATTTTTCTTGTTTACGCCTCCACCAGGCAGCCAGCCCTGTCATGTTTATATTTCCAGCCGCATCATAAGGCAAACATTTTAATTTGCCATTGCTCAGAGGGCCACGCCCCCCACCCAGCCAACAGGAGGCGCCCCCAAATATTGACACTCAACTAAGCCGGCAGGCAAACGCTGACCAAAATCAACGTTGACACCCTGGGCCCCCACCTTCGGCCTGTTCCTTCTGCCCCTCCGTCGTTTTGCAGATCCATCGCTGATGACGCCAATCATGTTCCTCATCAAAAAGGATACTGGGAGGCGGCCCTCAGTTGCCGTCAGTTGGCGTGACAAGCAAGACTTTCGACTTACAGGAAGCCAAGGGCGGAAAACTGGAGGAGTATGGAGCTGGCAGGAAGGAGGTGGAAAACGCAGGCTGAGCAGCCCGCCCGAATAGGCCGTACAGGCTGAGCAGGCTGAGCAGACATTGGGCACAGTTTGTTATTATTTAAATCAGGAAGTCGACGAAATTTCCGGTGCCAGTGTTGGCATGGCCAACAAATTGGCAGCTGACTTCCGCCGTCGAGTCAATTAAATTTTCCCTTTAAGTGATTTCTGTCGCCATCAAATGTCGCAGCCTTCCCGTCGGGCTGCTGCTCCTTTCTTTATATTTGCCGCCCGATTTCCTCAGTCCCCAGCATCGTCGTCGTCGTTGTCGTTGTCGTCTCCTAATGAGAAATCGATGTGCTGTAATTTGTTCAAATCCAATTTTGGTGCACGGCCGTGTCGGTAACCGGAGTCCGGGAGTCCGGACACCACACCTGGCCCCCAATCGTCACGGGATCTTGTTTTTCGTACACACAGAATAAGAAATAGTCAATAAAATAGTAAAGAAAATAGTCAAGTGTGGCAGGAAAATATCATAATTTATGGTTCACATAATATTACATACTGCTCTTATATATAATGATTATAAATTAACAAGCCTGGAGAAAACCTTGGCTAAGAAATCTCCTCTTAATTATAATCTCCCTAAAAAACCTGTTTCTTTCGACCACAAACATCCCTTAAAAACGAAGTTTTCCGATTAAATAAAAGCCTAAATGTTAGCTGTCTTTAAATAAGTAATATAATATTCTTATAAAATGTACATTTAGTAAACCTTTTTCCCCCAGTGCACCTCCCCCGTGCTATCCCCTATTGGTGAGGGGCTCCTTTTAATGAGTTTTTATTGCGCTTCAGGTGCTTTGATTGCTGCGATTTTTAACTTGATTTACGCGAGTTTAGTGGGCGACCGACTCACTGAATGGAGTGGAGTGGAGTGGAGGGCCCACTATTGATTTTTCAATTAAGCCGGACTCCCTCTCCCCCCCTCCCCGCCCCCATCCTCACACCCGCCGCCATCTCTCAATGCATTTTGCATGTTTTTCGCGTGTTGCCAACAACATTTGTTGTTCGTTTGTTTGGTTTGTTGGAGCTGCGAAAGGAGGAAGGACTTGTCTTTTGTAGCAAGTTTTATGCGCCGCATCCTGTGCACATAAAGGCATAAAGGCCAGGGGCGTAGTTTTGGGCGCGGGTAGGTGAAATGGAAAGGGGGGACAGGGGGAATGGGCATACCGCGTTGTAGCGCAATTTATGCGGTAATTGCTTTTTTAAGCGCTTCCCATTTATCTTTTCGACACAAGTGAAATGAGTTTCTGCCTCCTTTTGCGTGCCTTTTGTCGATTTGCCAGCAACAACAACAATAACAACAACAACAGCATTAAGGATAGCAACAAGGATAACAGCAACAAATACTACAAAAGCAGAAGCCGCCACCAACGCCTGTCACAAATGCCAGCAAAAGCCAAAAAAAAAAGTAAGAAAACTCAACTACTTACAATGGCATTTTTATGACGTCTTCTATTTGTCTGCGAATCACGTTTGTACCCCAACCTCGCCCCCTGACCCCCTTGAAGGGCACTGTAATAAAAATTATGTTAATTGATAATGTTAGTGTACAAATTTATGTTTAAGTGAATAATTGATAGAAGATTAGATACATAGCTAAAGAGATAGAATGGAATATAATAGAAGTTTGAAGTCCTGCGTCTGTTTATTTAAATTTATTTTTTAATCTTATGTTAAGTCATTTTCTAATAAGTAGAAGTATTAGTTAAAGCTTAAAAAATATAGAATAAAACATGTATATATTCATTACAAAATTATAAAGATTTAGGCTATGAATTTAAAAGTTTAAAATTACGTTTTTTAATCTGTTTTTTATTTGCAATAAAATTTCTTAAATGCTTTCAATATTTTCTTGTAAAACTCTTTAATTTTCTAATGTTTTAAATAATATTAAATGATTTATTTTTAATAAATAAAACAAGTCATATTTTCTTAAAGAAATCTTAGTATAATTTGCATAGTTTCCTTCAATTTTACTATTATTTTTTCGCTGTGTAGTCAACCAGTCTTTTTGTCCTCCGAAAGTATGCAGCAGTGTCTCCTGTTATTGTTGTTTATGGAAATGGCGCGCAAGTTTTTCCCTCGTCTGCATCCCGTTGTCACCCTCTTTCCCCTCTCTCGCCACTACCCTAATTAATTTAACGCAATTCGCTCAAAAATTACACAAGAAAAGTTGATAAAAACGAAATGAAAATGATATGCACCACGGTGGGGGGCAGGACAAAGGACAAAAGAGCTCGGAAAATGGTCGCATCTGGATTCTGGGGAACCTTTTGCAGGTTGATTTATGGACGTGTGCATGCTGGATAATTTTAATTTTATGTTTTGCCCATAAAAATTACCCGTATGGAAAATGTGTCATTTCGGTGGAGATTTCTGAGGTCTGAGGTTTATGAGGTTAAATTGGTTCTATTTTTGTCTAGGCTTCTTGCCCACTTGAAATTTATGTTTATTATTTTTATTAATTGGATTTTGACTTTGAGCTATTTTTAATGATTTTTTTCTGCTACTTTGATATTAAATGAAAATTTAATACATTTTTTTTGCTACTTTGATATTAAATGAAAATGTAATAAATGCTTGAAAATAAAGAAATATGTAGTACTTTCCCAAAATAAATAATATTTAAAATTATTCTTAATTTAAAATACCGATTTCTAATCTAAATATTAATATTCATAAATTATTTAAAAAAATAATTTGAAATGACCAGTGAATGTCAAATTCTGGCGCCAACTAAGCAAAATAACTCTCAAACCCTAAACCTTAGATCACTCCACGTCTTTTTATCTCTCTCTTCCTCTCTTTTTCTCTCTTGCTTTCACTCAAGCAAATCAACAACAAAAACCACTCAATGAGTCTACCTTAATAAGGTACCAAAAAATACCACTAGTTGACTTTAGGGAAAGGCAACAGTTGAAGCGGTTATTAAATGATGTAATACTCTCTTATTAAATTAAATACAATTTATTTTAAGTAGTCTTTCGTTTATGATGACTATTTTAACCAGAAAATATAAGTTTTTCTCTTTATTTGCTATCGTAACTGGTATGGTATTTTTTTTATTTTCACTCAAGAGCCGGATGGTATATTACCACACTCCCAGTTTGGTCACACTATCGTTGAGCTCGGTTTACGTTTTTTTTGCCACTTCGAAATTAATATTGTTCGCCGTCAGTTTAGCATTTATCTACCAACAATAAGTAAATTAAATTAAATATAGTTCCGCTGGCTGCAAGTGGGTAGTGTTTTTAAGTGAAAGAGTTTCCCCAAAAAAACACCACGCGACTTTATGTCAACAAAAAATCAGTGAAAATTCCGGCTAGTTTTCGAGTGTCACGCCCAAAGAAAACAACAAAAGAAGTTTGGGGGGAAGAAAAATCAAAACGGGAATTCTCGTGCGTGTCAACAAAAATCAACAACAAAGAATAGTGGAAACAACAAAAAACACAAACCTAACGGTGAACTAAGAGCACTCAAAAGCAACAAAAACAACAATTATGGAGGTTAGTAGCGCTTGTTGCTGGGCTTCAAGTGTTTAAATTGTTTTTTCATTGATGTTTTTTCCAGCGGCGCTGGTTTGCCTTGAATGATTTCATTTCATTTCATTTTTTTCATTGCTTAAATTATTTTGTTTGTCCGCTCTCCCTCTTTCTCGTTATCTCGCCATCCCTCTCCCTCTCTCTCCCTCAGCAATGCGATTACGTCAGTTTTGTAGTGCTCTCTCTAGCTGGTGTTCTCTCTGTTTTTAATATTCTGGAGTTTGCGCTCTTTAGGCTCTCTGTGACTCTCTTTCACTTCGTCATCATCATATATATTTTTGTGACATTCAACTTCAACCCCATTTCACCTCCCCTCCACACCCCACCCCCCGCTAATTATTGATTCCCTTTTGTCGTCTGATTCATTAATTTAATCACTTTTATTATATCATCGCCCCGGCGCTTTCTTTTCTTTTGTTTATCTCGTTTTTATGTTTCAGTTTTTGGCATATTTAGCATTTTTACATAATGTTTCGATTTGGCGCAGGTTTTTTCTTATCGCGATTGAAACAGCTGTTCGATGCTCGTTTACCGCTATTTCGCGACCTTATCTCTGATATTGAGTTAGTCACTTTCCGGCACAAATGACGTTCTTACTCGTATTCGAAACAAGATATCGAATTCCTCTGCTTGAATGTTCACCTCGTCGAAAGATAAACCCTTTGTAAATAAAACCCATTGCCATGAAAGTGCTCATAATATCAGGGTTTCTTTAATCTTTAACTTGATGAAGGGCTTTAATAATCACAACATAATAATACCCTTGAAATCAGTAGGAAAAGTGCCAGGTGGCGTATGAATAATACGGATATAATAACTTGCTTGTGGTTAATGGTTAATAATATGTTAAAATTACCTTTTTATTTGTTGTAAAATATATGGTTAGCCTTTGTTTTTGTTATTTGAGAGCTCAAACGTATACAGTTATGATTTTGACCTCTTTACAGCCAGAATAATATTTTATTATTATTCGAAAGCCCAAATAACAAATAATAATCCCCCATTATTAACCAAATTTAGTCGGAAAATATTATTAAACTATCATTTAACTATAAACAAATCCCTCAAAATACAATTTAACTTCTTTACCTCAAAACTCTTCCTCAAATCAAATGTCAAAAATAAAGTCTTGTGGCTCAACATAAATCTGCAGCCTGTTGACCGAGATAAACATATTTAATTAAAACGCAAATTACAAAGTATGGATTTTAATCCATTGGCTTAGTTGGCCATAAAGAGATGGCTAATTTCCTGTGGCCGGAATGGGGCTTATGCATTTTGTGATTCTCCTAATTAAGTTTTCCTCTTGAACGTTGCCTGGATGATGATGGCCCTTCAACTAAACGCGTGGGATAATCCCAGTTCTCGTTTGCCCTCAATTAAACCAAACCCCTCCGGTAATAGTCTGAATATTTCTGATCCTCTTTTACCTTACTCGGACCACTCTTTTAGCCCCACTTTTAACCCCCTACCACCCCCTCTGTCTTCATTTAAGCGGAAATACTGCCGCGGGGGCGTCAAAAGCGCATTTAACATCGCTGAGCTGAGTAATTAATCGCCTTTGCTCTGCTTTCCCGTTTACTTTTCGTGGGACGGATGGACAGCCATCAAAGCAGACATGAAAAGCTTTTGCTCAGCCCCGGAATAGGGGCACAGAATGAAAAACCAGAGAAAAATACGCAAAAACAACGTATGTACAACAAAACAAAAATCACAGAAAAGGCTATGTCGGGCAACATAAAATTGCTCATTTCCGTCATTTAATTGACGCCAAACACATGAAAATTGACGAAAGACAAAAACCATCAGTGGCTGGCAAAACAACGACACAGAAAAAAGATTAAACCTGTTTTCCCATAAAAATAAGATTCACAACAAAGTGGTTTATCTACACAATGTTTTTGGTATTCTAAACGGGGTTAAGGGCTAATTCAGGAAGGAAATAAATAAATATAATGGAAACAAAGAAGCCAAATACAATGTCTGTCTCATAATTGCACAAAGTAATCAAAAAATATTAAATAAAAGATTAGAAAACAATTGATAAGAAGGGGCTAATGTTTGCACAAAATATTAATGAAAAATTTACTTGGAATGTGAATCAGTATTGCAACATTTTATGAAAATTATTATCAGTTGAAAGAGAGAACAATAAATATTGAACTGATAAATTCCTCCCTATAATCAATGAACATAATTATCTACCTTGCTATATTATGGCTTATCAAATAATAAATTATATTAACCATAAGGGCCAAACAATAAAGAACCTTACTGTACTCCATCTACTTATAAATAGAAGACTCAAAGATGACACACATTATAGTCATGACACAATCTTGTGGCGCGGTTTAAACCACAGAGAATAAATATTTAGCAAAGTCCGTTTGATTTCTGGATTCCCCTTTCTGTTTGCCCACGCACTTAGCACATTTAACCAAGCGGAATCGACCTGCTCTGTTCAATTAGCACCCAATGGTTCCTATATACTATATTCGTATATATATTTCCAAGTGCTGAGCGGAAAACTTGATAATATTCGCCGCCTAATGCCGTGACACGATTAAAGCTTTTAAGTATTCCCGTTGCCCAAAACTGCTGTCGGGCGAAAAGTTTTGGAAAAGTTGTTGGCCACTTAGATTTTGGTTGTTAACAAGTCCCGTCCCAACACCAACTTGTGGGTTTTGTTTGTCGTCGGAAGCTGGCTGGCTGACTGGCTTAAAACTTGTGGGAGTTCCGAGGAAGTGGAACCGAAAGTGCAGCTGCCAAGGCGGCAACCGGCCCACATTTATTACTTGGTTGTTGGCTCTTCGAGTCGCCTGGCATTACGCATTTTCATAAATTTCCACTTACTCATCGGGGACAGGACAGCCTGTGGATAGCAGGATGGATACAAGTCTGGAGTCTGGAGTTTGGAGTCTGGGTCTGGGTCGGTGTGTCTCTGGCCTTATAACACGCTCCGTTAACCGTTTCTGGCTTGGATGGGCATTACTTCATCATTCGGTTGAAACTTTGCATAATTTTCATTTATTACCGCAACCGTTTTTTTTTTTTTTGTTTATATTTTATGCGCCCTTGTACAAGTATCTCTGAAATCTCCCATCAAAAAAATATATTTATTATGATTCCCTGGGAAGTGACTGACAAGACAAGACAAGGCCTGGCCTCCACTCTGCTCCACTCCAATTTATCTTACAAATTTAATCTCTTCACATAATTTTCTCTGCGTGGCTTTCATGTAATTACCTGCCTCTTGCCGCATTGTGTCCTGCTGTATATTGTTCCCTGTTTTCTTTTTTTTTCTGGGAAAGTTTTCAGCTGCCAGTTTTATCTGCTTACCATATACATAAATCTGACATTGCCTTTTTATTTACGACCAGAGTTTTCCCCCCTTTCACTTAATAATGCATTTTGTTCTCCTCGTTTTTTAATTGCAGGTGAGTTCGATTCAAGGAAGGCAGCGTTGAACCATCCTGCAAATTGATTTAAATTAAATCTTAAAATGTATATGGAAAGGCTTGGTAAAGTATGGGGAGAAAATTTATAAAGAAATGAGGCTGCTAGAAAGGGGTTTACTTATTTTAAAATTTCGTATGAAATCGGACATTTAAATGCGGGAAAAATGAATTGAGACTTTTCTTACATTGGAAATCGATGGATATTTATGAGAGTTCAATAAATCTGTAATCATAATTGTAAAATATTAACTTAACTTAACTTAAAATCCTTTCTGTGAGATAATACCATAATTAATGAGATAATTTAGCTTTATTCCCTTTTAAATACAAATTCATTGTAATATATAAATCCGTTCAGTAAGAAACTTAACTGGAATACATAATCTGTTTAAATAAAGCCATAAATCCATTTCCCTCGAGCTTTCCCAAGCACCTGTTGAACATAAATCAAATACCTTTATTAAGATGTATCACGTTGATGAATTTCAATTAAGTGCATCTCGTAACTGATTTATGAATAGCCAAAGTCAGGCGTATATGTGTGGGAATTTAATGTCTTACATAAGACAGTAAACTTCATCAGCAATTTTAATTAGCCACTCTTTTCATAACATGCTGACTAACTGACTTGGTAATATACAATGTACATATGCTCCCACTACCTACTCTCCGCTGACTGTTGCATGCCACGATGGCGCTGTGCCGCGCCCGCTGAAATGTGGGATTTATGGCGGTGGCGTTTTTCAAAATCAGCCAAAAATCGCGTGATGTATGGCGACAAAAATGGCATGCAATATTTTGAGCAATGATTACCACACTTTGTGGCATTTTTTTTCGATTCGAGTATTACCTCAGAAATTCTAATTCAGTCAGGGGTCACTGAGAGTGGGGAATAGGTCACTGAACTCGTGGCTGCACTTGCTGCCGATTGTTTAAACTATTCCCAGGGAGTGAGTGTAAACAAATGGTAATTATGGCCTGCTCCCAGTGGTTAAGTACGCCTAGAGTCAAAGACCCCAACTCATTCAAAGGAAAATCGAGGGAAGTAGGGAAAGAAAAGAAAAGGCGGCGAAAGAGTAAAAGAGAAGTGGGAAAAATTTACATGAATTTTTAATTAATTTACATCTAAATTTGTCTGCCACTCAACTTTCACTGGGCGGCAAACGGCAACGGCGGTGGCGGCCGCGGCGGTGGTCTGTCATGACAGTTTGTCACATTAGCCCCCGCCCCCAAAAGATAACACCCCCAAACAGACCCCGTTTCCCTCGATCTGCCAGCCCTATTATTTACAACATTCCTGAGCAAAAACATTTGCCGAAACGTGACCCAGAGCAGCAAGGCACTTTTAAAATTCAAAGTCAAATGTAAACTACATAAATTTGCGTACTTCCAGAGGAGGAGAGTAGGGCAAGGAGGAGGAGGAGGAGGTGGGACCTGGGGACAGACCATAATTTATTATGATTCCACTGCTGACTGGCTTATTTGGGCATCTTATTGATGATTGGGGCTCAAGTCTCCAACTGAGAATGCGACGCACGTTTCTCATTTTGTCTAAATGCGTCTGCTACTCAAATTTCACTTTTTCTCTCCTCTGCAACAGCTCTCTGCCCCTAATGCCCCCCTTCTTCACTAAAGCGTCATAGCGACATCTGTGCATTATGTGCCGATTCAATTTAGATCGGGAAAGTTGCCGGCACTGCACCAAGTTTTCTATGGCCATGCCAACTGTCAGTTTCTGCCAGCACCCCGGCGGCCATCCGCCTCATCCACAAAAGTCTCTACCCTCTTCCCGCCTCAATTCCGCTTTGATATCGGAGATTTCTGGTTGCAACGATGCGGCAGACACTTGGCTTCGATCTATACCCTGTTTATAATAAAGATAAGGGTATATCATTCAATGAATAAAATAGTAAAACCCTTTGACATTGATGGGATTCTTTGAAAAACTGATGATGAAAGCTAAAAAGCTGATATGTGCTCTTCTAAAGATACATTCTCCTCTTTCAGACAGTCTTTCTTCCAACGAAGACAGACAGAATAATTGTTTAGTTATTTAAATAAATTCTTTCACAATTCTTTTCTTATAATATTCTTTTATCACAATCTGTGAAACTATCTTATAATATTTCTAAGAATCTCAGAACTGAAGGTAGTTCTATAAATATTTTCTGTCATCACACACTCTCAGATAAACGCTTTTAAAGATATTTGCCTCTATCACAGACTGTGCAATAATATAGATCAGCATATCTTAAGGGATTAAATCCAATTCTTATACCCAAATTCTTTTAATAGGGCAATATTTATGGTTTTTCTTATATTACTCTCCGTTTAAATAAAAACAAAGGGAAATGAGTTAATATTTAATTAGTTTGCCTTTACGGGGTCTAATAAAATGATTTGGCTTGTATTATAACTTATTCCACATAAGTTTTCTTGCTGTTTCTTTATATATATACTGATATTAAAACTACCCTCTAATAGGTGTAAAAATTCCACGGTATTTCCATGTCGAATCACGCCTTTAGCATCGCCACTTGTTTTAAATGCGAGAGCATTGAGGCGGAACTATCGGCGTCTCAGTTTTCAGCAGTTGAAACGCCTGACTAAAGGCAGAACCAGAATACATAGTATAGTAACTGGACCGGGAGCCGATTCTCCCGCCCCCTCTTTGAACACTGACCAACTGTGGTCTCAACTTTCCAGGGGGATGACTCCCTGACCTCCAGCTTCTCCTCCTCCTAAGCTGCTTGCTGCCTGCTACTGGCATGCAAATTGCATAAAATATTGCCATATAAAAAGCATATTCGTGTTCACTGAATATGCAATTGACTGACGCTGGGAGTTGGCTTAGAAGGAAAACTTCTTCTTTTTTTTCGCCTTACGAAAAGCTGCCAAAGTGGTCTGGCATATTTCAGATTTATACAGGCACTTTGGGGAGCGCCAGGGAAAATACAATAAAACATATAATTCCACAGGGGAATTAAATGGGGAAGAAAGGTTTCCCGTACCTTAAAGTTATATGGTTGTTGCAAGGGCTGTAAATCAATCAATGGTTGGAAAACTGCATTCTCAGTGGAGTAGGGAAAATAAATCTGAGTTTTTTATATTATATTTTAATACAATACATGCGCTAGAGAGTCGGTTTAAAAGTGTGCTGTTATCGTTGAAAAATGTTGTCCTTTGTACATGTAATAATTATTTTAAAGCTATGTACATAACCTGATTAAAATGATCCCCAACTTCCTATATAACAATGAAAAATCACTACGTATTTACACCAAACGTTTATGAACAAGTTTTTCATATAACTTTTCATGAAAACCTTGTTTTTATATGCATTTCTCTTCAATTATGATATAATGTTAACAAAAACCTTACGGAAATATTTTGTATACCAATAAGTTCAGATTTTTAATGAACAATAAATTTTCTATGGTCGTTTTCCGTATCATAAAAAGAAGATTAAATAAAATTTCCATAAAACCATGCTGCCATTGTTACTTTTTTCCCCCGGCGCGAGATAATCTTTCCTCGGAGAGACATTTTCACTCGACACTCGACGGGGGCACACTCCACGCTCATTTTCATCGGACGCATCTTTTCACCTTCGGTTTCTGGTTTTCCGCGCGACTAATTGTCGGATGGCCATAAAAGTGAGCCCGGCCTGGTCGCGTTGTAATTAACGTTTCTTTGCTCGAAATTTCCTGCTACGATTTCCTCGCGGATTGCAATTTCCCTCCGCTTCCCACTCGCATTTCCACCAGCCAGTTGGTGGTCATTAGCCGAGGCTGGAATCGGAACCCATTTCTCCTCTTCTCTACCTGCTTTTGGGACGTGCCCGACCAACATTTCATGCACTTTGCCTCTGCCTGCTGTTGCTGCTTCTGTTTGATTTTCCACAGTTTTTCCGCTCCGCGGGCAATGTGAAATTTTTCGCCGTAAACGTGACCATTGCCATCGTCGCTGTGTGTTATATTGTGTTGAGTTGTGTTTGCCGCTTAATTAAATCGCCTAAGCACCTTGACCGATTTCGCATTCGGCGACCATCGCAGCCATCCATCCGTCAGATACGAAACTACAAGATACATTTGTGCAAATCACCGAAAAACATGTTTCGGTCTCACTTACTGGGTCACACACACGACCAGCAGGAGCCGCTAAGTTGCCTTAAGCCTGATTTATTCCTGTTTTGGTTGTCGCCTCTAGCGGATTTTATAGTTGAAATGGAATAGATTTCTACCTCGGGCGTATTCCAGAATTAGCTAGGAGAAGTTTCCTAAATAAAATTGGTAGCTCAACACATGGATTAAACTGTAATTAAAATTGTAATTAAATATCATGACAAATGGCTGGCACTTAACGAGTGTAATTAATAAATAATACAAGTGGCTATTACAGTTGAAACTGAATTATGGCCGCAATAAATTAAAGTCAATTTTAAGTAGTAAATGTTATTAAAATATGACCAAAAATATTATTTACATTTTGCAGTAATTGGTAATTTAAACTAAGCTGTTCTTTGGGTATTAGTATTTACAGAAAGCTCTTTGAATATTGTACTTAATCAACATTTAACAAAAAATGCTTTTCAAGCTAAAAATTAAATCTTACAAATATGATCAGCAGCTATAAACACATTTCCTTATGATTTTCTAGGCAAAAATAATTATTTAAGTCTAATTATATGCTCACTTTACTCTCCTTTATCCTGTTTGTCTCAACAGCATCTTGACTTATTTAGTTATTAAACAAGACTTCGCTAGAACTAAGCACTTGCTAGTTCTGCTCAAGTTTGATTAACCAATTTCAATTATTAGTAATTAAATTCAACAGAGCAAGAATCAAAGATTTAATCAAGTGTGCAGAATGGGATTAAATTTCCTAATTTGGCATCTCCTAAAGCAAAGGATCCCTCACATTGATTACTAAGCCACATTTGCATTATTGAGGTAATTGTAGATGTGTTTCGGGAACAACAAATGCAGCTGCAGCTGTTCTCCAGACCAAAGACCAAAGACCAAAGACCATGGCCAAAACAGCTGCCGCCTGCCATGTTAAGTTGAGACCTTTCAGAGGCAACCTTATCTCTTGACGAGCACTTGCTTTGTAATTGCACGGAATGAAATGACAGCAAACCTGCAAGCGAAGTGGGCGAGTATCTTCTTGAGAATCTTGATCCGTAGCGAAGTTAGTTTTAGTTTCAGTACCGTTTCAAGGCCCGTTGCAATTAATGGGCCTGCCACTCCATTACCTCGATACTTGGAGGCTTACAGTTTATGCGCATCGCAACATCTAATTGGCTCGGGACCCCAAAAGGCCTGACAGATGCACGCCAGTTAACAGTATTTAATGTGTGTTGACGACTCGCATCTGACAGATACATTTCAGCTACATCTTGTTTGTATTTTGTGGATTTTTGCATGGTGGGCTGACTTTCCCATTAAAGAACAGGTCTCATTGCAGCTACGAGCTGCGAGTTTGTGGAGTTTGTGGTGGCCTTAATAGTATAATCAACTTAGTTTAAATAACTATGATAATTATAAATTTAAAAAGAAAGAAAACACACTTGGAATTAGCTTTAAATATTAAACTAAAGTCTAGATTAGAGGTTTTCCAACTTGTATGCATTCTCTAAAGCATATATCGAACTCGCTTTTAATAGAATTTTTACGCCAAGTGTATACCCAACTTCGACTTGCTAAAATATGTATTTAATTTCTTGTTTCGACTTGAATTTATTTGCTCTGCTCTCTAGCGTTTCGAGGTGTCTCCGGAGTGCCGTGAACTCAATTATTTTTGCAATTACTTTTTATGATTCTACAGTTTACAGTTGTGCTCCACCTCCAGAGGCCTTCCAGCTCGATTGGATGGGATTGGATTGGGCGCCGAATGGAGTGGAGTGCGGAGTGGAGTTTGGCCATGTCATCGAGGGTGTTTGTTCTGTGGAGGCGATGAATCAAGCTGCCCCCAATTGAAATGTCAGCACTCGAGTCGAATGGAGAAGCGTTTAAAAAGCTGCGACTTGAGCGTTAGAAGCTGACATAATCGCAGGCACTCCGACGTTGCCGAATCCCCCAGAAGATCAAGTAGCTCCACTCGGAAGTGGGTCAGTGGCTGGCATTTAGCCATGGAGCTCTCTGTCTCTGTGTGTATGTGTGTAGCTGTATCCATCAGATACACGTATCGGGGAGCGTCATCTGCGCGACCAAACTTGGCCATTTGTGGGTTTGTTTTGCTAGTACTCGCACTTGGTAGCTGTACCTATTGTGGCCGAAACCGGTTTCGTTTAAGAAGAGCTTTAAGTAAACGGCCAAAGTGGAGTTTAAGCCCCGCTTTTATGGCCACTGTCCGTCGCGGTTCCTGGCACTCTGCCCTCGGTGAAACCAGTTTTTCTTTTCCACCATCGCACTAAATACTCTTCTCGGTCACGCTTAGCTAGAACATTTCCAACTCCAACTCCGCCTCCTACTCTACATCCTACTTGGCCGTGTTACAATTGGTACAATCTTATGCAAATCGGCGACGTTTTTACCCCAAGACTAATGTCGATTTCGTGGCTTTACGTTGACTTCCGCTCGTCTGGTTTATGGGCCACAATTTGTTGACTTATTTATTTGAAATCTGGCAGAGGTTGCACAACGATTTCCCACCGAGAAGTCGTTTAAGTGCGCAGACACTATACCGCGGAGTCATGCCACAGTCGGTTGCCGCTCTCCAACCCCTTCTTTTGCAGAGGGAAAAATTCGGAAAATTGACTAAAATGTGTGATTTATAGTATCTGTAGTTTAGAGGAATATTTAATACGATTTAAAGCATATCTTTGGAATTTATTACAGCTTGATTTACATCATTTAATTAATATTTATCATTATTTTCATTTACCTTCTGTGCTTGAATTTCTCTCTGTGTCCCTAATTTACATTGGCAACTCTTCGAGCCAACTGGCTCAGTGACTCGACTTAACTTGGCTTGAACCGCCTGACTGACTGACAGACTTAATGGCTGACTTACTGACTAACTGACTGAATGACTAACTGAGTAGCTGAGCGATTGCAGCCCGTCTCGGCGCAAATGTTGCACGACTCTCGCTGCCGCTGCCGCTGCCGTTTCTGTTTTTATTTTCTGTTTCGGTTTCTGTGGATACTTGCTGTTGCTTTCGATGTGGTTGCGACGTTGTCGCGCCTTCGCCTCAATTCGGTGGTCTGGTCTTGGCAGTCAGGTCTGGCCCCGGGTTGGTGTGGAGTGTCTCTCGCGCCTCGCCAGTCAGTCGGTGGTGGAACGCAGACCCAGTCCCAAGTCTCTCAAGTGGCAGCTCAAACAAAAAAAAAAAATAAAACTGCAGGCGCGCTGCATTCATAATTGGATTTGCCGTATATTCTGCGTCGTTTCATATTCCAATATCGATCTGTGATCCAGAATAATAATAATGGAACTGCCGGTGGCCGAGTTCCAGCAGATAAAGCTGCGTCCGGTGCCAAAGGTCAAGCGCCGCGCCCCACAGCCACCCGTGAGCCTCAGGCTAAAACATAAAAATGTGCGAAAAATACCATTAAGTATCTCAAAGTACCCCCAGTACTGGCCATTACTCACAAGACCCCCTGAACCCAAAACAGCTTGAAAGAAGACGTGAACTTTCGCTCTCTGCAAAAAAGAGCAAGAGATTAAAAGCGAGTGCAAGTGAAAAGTGAAAACAATGGCTTTTACTCGAAGGAAAAGGAGAGCAAAAGCGTGGGAAGATTGCCCTGTGATTTGGTAGCAATCCTAACTGATCCTCGCATGTGATTTTTGCTGGGGAAAAGTCACAGCTTGTAGGAAGATTTATATTGAATGGGAAGCTTATATTAATTGTAGTTTTATAATACTTTTAATTGGACAAATTGGGCATTTTTAGGCTGGGAAGATTAACTAAACTGATCAGTGATCAAACTTAGATCAAAGGGAAGAGACCAGGGAACAACAAATGTCAGCAAGGAAAGTCAGGAAGAAGGGAGTCAGGAAGTCTACTTAATCAAATAATTATCTAGTGTTTACAGTCTTAGAAAGATCAAAGATCAATGCATATTATTAATTAAGATTAAAAACAAGTAATAAAGACTCTTAAATTAACTATAAAATGGGATAACGCAGAACCTTATTATTTACAATAGAAATCAAGACATTTAAAACTTAAATTCAAGCAAAATATTTACACAACTCAAGGATACACCACTTATTTCACCTCCAAACCTCTCTTATTAAATATATACCTTTCCTTTGCAGACTTCAGCCACCACAAAGACAACAACGCTCACCACTCCGGCCAAGTTATATGGCAAGGATCTGAGTGAGTACGATGATGTGGATGTGGAGAGCCTGCTGGCCCAGCTCTCGCCCGAGGAGATAACCATACTGGCCAAAGAAGTGGATCCCGATGTGAGTTATATCTTTTATCTATCATATTTTAAGGCTCTAACTTATGCCTTTACCTTTCGCAGGACAACTTCCTGCCCCCAGATCAGCGCTGCGGCTATGAGTGCACCAAGGAAGCCACCGGGCCGCTTAACCGCAAGCAGTTGATCGAACACATTAACAAGCAGGCGATCGAGACCCCGGATGAGCCCGAATTCGAGCCATTTGTGCAGGGTACGGTGCGCGGCAAGAAGTGGGTGCCACCGCCAAGGGATGCCCGCGAGATCGAGGCCGAGGAACAGATTGCCATCGATATGGGCGAGGAGTATGAGCATGCCCTGAACGATGCCACGCAGGAGGAGATTATCGATTTGGCTGCCATTTTGGGCTTCCACTCGATGATGAACCAGGACCAATACCATGCCTCGCTGCTCAACAAGGGCCAGCCGGTGGGCCTGGGCTGGGATGGCATCACAAAGTCCACCCAGCAAAAGCTCTTCCCCATGGATCCGCCCAACAGCACAGATGTGGAGGAGTCCATCAAGCGGGTCAAGGACGATGACTCCAAGCTGATTGACCTCAACTTGAACAACATTAAGGTGGATTATGAGGATTTTTATATTTTCTGTAGAGGTTTAATAATTTTTAAATGCTTTTTATGTCTTCACAGAACATCTCGGACGAGAAGCTCGAACAACTGTTTGCCGCACTGCCTCAGAACGAACATCTGGAAGTCCTCTCGCTGACAAATGTCGGCCTCACCGACAAGACAGCCCTCCTGCTGGCCGAGGCCATCGAGAAGAGCAAAACCCTGAGAGTATTAAATGTCGAGACCAACTTCATCAGTCCGCCCGTGATCGTCAAGCTGGTGCAAGCCCTGCTCAAGTGCCACACCATCGAGGAGTTCAGGGCCTCCAATCAGGTGAGTGCAGTGGTGATTTGATATATGAATGAAGCTCTAAGTTTTCATATTCCCCAGCGATCTGCGGTGCTGGGCAACAAGATCGAGATGGAGATCACCGACTTGGTGGAGAAGAACTCGTCGCTGCTGCGCCTTGGCTTGCACCTGGAGTTCAACGACGCCCGCCACCGAGTGGCCGCGCATTTGCAGCGCAACATCGACAGAAGTAAGTTGATCTTTCAGGATTTGCAAGGATTTCCATTCGCAGCTATCTGCCAGGCGTTCAGCGTTGGTTCCGCGTCGTTTCGCTACTCCTTCTTCTCCACCCTCCTCCGATAGGATTAGGTATTCTTCTTATATTGACCGAGTGTTGCTTCACCCACGCGTTTAGGTGAATTGCAACAAGGTATGTTAGCCAGCGGCGTCACCAGCATCATCACCACCACCACCAATGCTTGCACATCGTCACCGCTACCATCATCAAGCAATCAATCAGTCGCCACCACTCATCCCGATCGCAATTCAGCTTCTGCCGAGGCAGTCAAGGAGCTGTCGCCCGCTCGGGTGAAGAGCCTGGCTGCCTTCGAGAAGTTCATCAAGGCGCGCACCTGGACCGGTCCGGCCGATACTGTAACTCATGACTTGCCACCTGCAGGGCGCCTTGTGCGAAATCTTCAGGCCTCAACCGCCGCATCTGGAACGGGAGCTGGAGCTGAAAAGAAGATCTGAATGCGAGCTCCGTGGTTGGGTAACCAAGCTCCTCCTCCTCATCGTTGTCGTTGCGTCTTTACCCCGTTCCTCTCTTCTCTCACTTTACTCTCTGTATTTCTATTGTGTCTGGTAACCAGGTAATCCGTTCTTCGCCTCCATCAGCCACTCATCATCGCTCCAGATATGTCCAGTTCAGTCTTAACTTCCCATCGTTCTCCATTCTCACATCGTCTCACCAGCCTACGTTGCGTTTTCGTTATCGTTCACAAGTTCACGTTCGTTCACGTTCACGTTTCGTTATCACGTTATTATCGTTCGTTCTCACCTGTCGTTTTGCGTTCACCGGGGGTTATCGTTCCTGGTTAGGCATATCATAAGATGTATTTAGATTCGATTAAGGTGGTTATTTTAGAGACGACAACAAAATGGCACTGAAGAATATTCATTAATACAATTTGTGTAGTTTCTGTAATGTTTCTAAGCTTTAAAGTATCTTGCAAAATATAATTCATGTGAAGTTAAGTCTTCAAACCTTAGTTAACAGCTTAAAACATTAAAAGAGTGAAAACGGTTGTTATTGGAAGAGCGTAAGAGGAGAAGCTTAACTGAGAACAGTCAACCAAAGACTGTAATATCAAGATGAGTAACTACCTTAGGTTTGAATTGCAATATGCAAGCATTTTCCCACTCTCTCGTCTTGCACAAAGTTGAGAGGGTCAAAATCGAAAAATATAATGCGCTTGCCACCATATGGCGTTACTTATCTTTAAGATTATGTTGTCTTTGACTCAAACGAAGATAATAACAACTAAAAACTAAATGTTCCTTTCAAACAGAAGGTTAAAGTCTGTATTTATTTAAAAAATAATGTTCTAAAAGATATAACAGTGCAAACAATAGGTCTCCAGTGCTATTTTAATTATACATTTTAATTAACATACATTCTTTATATTGTAAGTGGGTTCAGTACTACGTATATCATTCTTCCACGTCCACGTCCATGCTAACCCATGTGTTACCCCTTAGAATAGAGCCAGGATCTCGCTCTAGGAGATATCCTGCTGTGTAAAATTCTGTGCCTGCCCTCGTCTCCCCAGCGTTTGCTCTCCTTCTCGTTCTCTTTTTCTCTCTTGTCTCTCTTGTAATTATCATAGTTCTGTAAAAAAAAGTGACCTCCAAGCCAAAGAAAAGAAGACCATTAACCAATTATCCGTATCCATTTGTCTGTTGTAAAATTTCCAACAACTCAACTCGAACTCCCAAAAAAACACGCCAACCGACAACCGACAACAGTCTTCCGCGTTCAGAAACTCAAGCCCAATCTGCCGAAGCTAATCCTGCCCGGCAACATGGAGATTGTGCGGGATCTGGTGGCGTACCACCGATCGGCCACGCCCTCACCATCACCATCGCCGCAGCCGCCAGCGGACTATGAAGTGGAGGAGGATCCCGATAATATGGTGATCCGTGGCGGCGGCGATGCCTTCGATCCGGAATTCGACCCGGACAACATGGTGGTGCCGGGCAGTCGCTCCGTGACACCCAACTACGATGATGAGGGCGTCTACCAAGCGCACACGTGAGTGAAGAGATGGGCCGACACACCGTCACCACTACCGGAGCCACAGAATGCCACTCTGAAACCACTCTGAAAACCACAGCAACCACAAGTTCGAGCCATGTACAGACAGTCATTCGATCCACGAACCACGAACCACTCTCGCCTTTCCCTTTTTCGTCTCATTGGTTGCGTAACCTCGATGTTGTCGTTGTTGATGTTGCCCGAACACACACCCGAACACCCCGTGGACTCTGGATGATGCCCATAGTCCATAGATCTTGCAGACCAAGAACTTGTACATATCCCCAAAAACATGAAAGCGGAGATTAAAGCCACAAGAATATCAGTTCCAGATTGCCATCAAGGTTTATTTTCATACCAAAAGTAGAAGGATAAACTAAAGTATCTGAAACCAAGTCCAGAGACTGTTGTTTATTGAAATCAATACATAAATTTAATGTTGTAAAGTATCCTCAATTAATATTGTATATATCATAAAGGATCTTTTATTTATGACTACATTTTGATATGAAAATTAACCGACTAGATGGTGGATCTTGGTTATATTTGTGCTCAACCTGTGCAGAAACCGGAAGCAAATTTCCAGCACAATATCTCCTTGTTATTATCTGTTTTCCATGTCGTCGTTGTCAGCTGCTTTTTACCATACGAAATTGAACCGTGTATATAATATATCCAATCCACGATCACGATCCTATATCATTCAGTTCAGATGCGTGCTATTAACCCACACATATATACACGCACACCCCATACACACTCTCATTGCAGCACTCTCTGTGTTTTGTATCTTTGTATCTTTCTATCTCCAACACGAAAAGCCCCTCCAAACAAAAAATTAAAGACATTAGCCAAACGATTCAGAAAGTCAGTCATTTTTTTAAAAATTATATTTTTACTCCTTTTGTGTTCTGTCTTTTATCACCTTTTGTTCTCTCTCTCTCTCTTTCTCTTCCCCCTCTTTCTGTTTCTCGTCTCGTTTTCAGTAAGAAAAGATCTTGAGTTGCGACTGCAGTTCAGATTTTTCAATAATCTGCATAGAAAGTCGACAAGAATTCAATAAGCGCAGACCAGAGAAAGCAAGCAAGCAAGCAACTAAACCATTTTTAAAGCGTTTTGTAATCTAAACCCAAGAAACCGAAGAAAAACAGAAGCACATAACAACGAAAGAACGTGTATAATATAATATATATATATCTATATAAACAGAAGAAGGAAGCAGGAGCAGAAGTTTAAGCTAAAGATAATAATGCAGCCAACGAGCTAGCCAAATAACTATCTATATACTCTAGAGAGACTTAACTAAGCAAGAAGCAAACTGAAACCAAGAAAAAGAAACGAAGTGAATAATGTCAAACTAAATATACATATACCATACATATCTATATCGATAAAAAGATCGCAGATCGAACCCAATCAGGAATACACATACGGTGTAGACTGAGTTGTGTTCGAAGTCGAGGCCTCTTCTATATAACCCAGCAGAAATCGTTTTTAGGCGTGTCACGTGTATAATTCTCTCTAACGCTTAACACAGGTATCTATACAAATCTACGGATATACTCCCTTTCAATTCTACTTCTTCTTCAACTTCTTCTGCTAACTTGCAAGATTTCGCCACAAAAAAACAATTAAAAAATAACCAAAGTTTCCCAATTAGTAACTACTTGGCACTCTGCTATATATGGCTTCGATATATATACAGATTATAATGAGCTTCCGCCGATGCGATTAGAGTTTAGAGCCTTCGAAGTGCATTTGGCTGATTGTTCGCATAAATCGATATACGTATATCGAAAATATCGATTACACTGACTGTAAACTAAACAAAGATCTTTTCCAGTACCCTTGCAAAAAAAATCAGGGAAATCTGTTGAAATATTTAACTTTGATCTAAAATGGGAGTAAATAATCAACCCCTTTAAAGTTTTATAACAGGCATGCCACAGAAATCGTTGAGCATTTAAAATGTATTTTTAAGGTGTCTAAAAGCATGCAATGAAATGAGAAATTAACATTTTGTATAATACTTTTAAGACGCTTTTCAAGTTGTTTTAAATCCACAGCGATTTCTGAGGCAGCCCTGATATACCTTAAAAAAATGAGAATAATTCCAAAGTAAAGGAAGCCCTGATTTACCTTTAAAAAATATAATAATTCCAAAGTAAAGGGGTACAATTTCTACATAAAATCTTTCAATTTATTCTACATATTCTCAAATTGCAGTTATTTATAAACAATTTTAATTACAAATTTAACCAAATTAAATTGCAAGGGTATTACTTACAGCTTCGGTTATTCGAAGCTAGATTTCCTCTGTGTTATTTTTACTTACCTTAATGACCAGTCTCTCATGAACACTCAAGCATCCAGCATCCAAAATTGCCGTTTCTGTTGTGCCTCATTAATTAAATTATTATGTTTTTTTATTGTTTAAGTTTTTAACCATACATACTGCATGATTTTTGGCTTTTGTTATCCACCTCTTTGGCATGTAATTCCATTAAAAAACAACCAAACATTTGCATGATATGTGTACATATCAGAACACAAAACACACATCAGACACACACAACTGTGCCGGAGTGAGCTAAACCAGCGGCTCTAATAAAGTTCTCTTCGTGTATAGGAATTAAACTGCGATGTATGATCTAAGAGAGTCCCCAAATCCCCGATCGATAGTAGAGCGAAAGTAGCAGAAACCCGTCATAACAAGCATAGCATATTTTATGATTCAAAAAAACCAACTAATAACAGCAGAACACCAACATCGATGAAGAGCCATGCAGTCTACACTTAATTATAAATAAAACACGAGATCCTGATACCCAAAAATTGTGTAGCGCAGAGTTCGGCGCAGATGAACCAGTTGGTACCCACTTCTGTCTCTCTCTAAATATACTTGTTGTTTGGATCTGCCGCTGCCGAAAAGATAAAATAAAAGATAATCGCACCAACTAACCTCGATTAATCCCTGCCCCCACCTCTTAAAAGCTTCCAGCTAACCGAAAGTTAAACCTAAGTAAAACCCAGAAAATGGGGGACCTTTGAGTTGAATTGAATGTTGTACCCGTGCTACTTTTGATTGATGATTGACTTGACTTGACTTTAAACTAACCCCGATAACTATGTTGTTGAATCCTTTTTCTATATTACACACTTTGTTGCCACCACTTGACTAATGCCAAATGTTTTTTGTTTCTCTTCTCTTCCGAACAAAAACCCAACTCCTTGCCTCTCTGTGTCGTCTCCAGTACGTGTGAAACGCCTGAACCAGCGTAAATAAAAAGACAAATAAAAAAACGAAATATAGCAGCAACCAACCAACAACAACAACAACATGCCACCACCCCCAAGAACAACAACAAGCAAGCAGAAAGAAAGCCATCAAGAAATGTGTGTGCGTGTGTGTTTGTTTGTTTGTTTGTCCAAACTCTCGATTAATTAAATGAAATTAACAAGCGAACCCAGCAAAAAGAAAACCACCACAACACACCGAACAGCACCAAGAACAACTATAAAGCAGCAACAGCAGATATATGTCTGAACCTATATCCCCCAACCTCAAGTCAACCTCTGTTTCTTCCCCAAACCGATCCAACCAACCAGCTGTGAACTAACACCGAAGAATGACATGTGTGAGACATGAAGTACGTAAAGTATACTATTTTTTTCTCCTGCTAAACAATATACAAATACATTAAGTTATATCATAAGCAGTGATATGTATAGGTGATGAATCATGGTATGAATTTCACAAGTTAAGGTAAACTAAGCTGTGAGTTATGTAAGAATACATTTCATTAGTTCGCCATTTGGTTATAAAATTATGTAGCAAGTTTCTTTTAAGGTTATTAAGATAAAAGTTAATATTTCTTGAGGGTATGTATGTTGATTTTAAGTAAACATAAAGTGTACAAATATAGCAAACTATTTACTGAAGCCTTGGTAAAAGTAGAGCATCTTATATTTACTCATTAAAATAAATAATATTTAGTTAGGTTATAAGTTGGTTAGGATAAGTTGGCTATATGGAGGCTCTACGGAAATCACAGGTCTTAAAATCCTTAAAAAGTTGTTTAAAATAATGCTGCAACATTTTAAATCGTAAAAAAAGAAATGTACACTGAATTTGGTACCTAGAATTGACATACTTTAATATACTATAAGAAGGTTTTAAAAACAAGTGATTTGTGGAGCTCTCTAAGTTATTTTTAAAGTTTCTTTAAATGAGTTTTAAGTTTATATTAAATGTATAAAATATATGAATTCTATTCAAAAGATTTAAAAGCTTCATTTTGATATATGATAACATGAAATATGTCTGCTTACTTAATTTTCTTTAATTACTTAAGTTAAACTTCTTAAAAATAGAATCACGCTATACGATATTAACATGTTTTGTAACTTAACTCGTGTTATTTTATTATCATAATTGTAGGTAGCACCTTTAAGCCATTATTATAGATCGCCAGATATTCATTCAAGCATCTTAAGTTAGCACCTAAGATCCCTTGGTGACCCCGTCACCAGTTAAGTGTCAATTTTAGCGCTCCTCTCGCTGAGATTGACCGAAAATAGACTCTAATTTGGGGCACAAATATTTGCGAAATGGGAAATCTGATTAGCGACTCGGGTTAGCTGCTACGTTAGCTTTAAGCCAACAAGTGGCAGCAGCGACGTTCTCCTTGTGTGTGGACACTGTCAAAAGTGTGTTCAACTTGTTGTGCGTCATATGCCACCACGTCTTGGGCTTTGAGTTTGCTCCACTGTTTGGTGTTCTCCCCCAGAAAAAATGTTGAATTTATTTGGAATATTTTACTTATCCTGCTTTGTGTGTATATTTTACAGTTGGACGTCAGCGTCGCATGGGACATCTGAGCAGGAATTACACCATTGGCGTCTGGCAATAGTAGGATTCATCGCTGGACACCCTCTATACTCTACAACCCAGCAAAACCCCCAAAACAAGAAACTTATAATTGTTCATACTGTTTTCGTTCAGTGTTTGTTGCGTTCTTCAGATTGCTGATGATTTTCGATTCGAGTTTTTGTGTTCGGTTCACACACCATATAAGCATATAATCAATCATTTGTTTGTTACGAGTTTAGGCGAATGTTCATTGTCATACACACGCAGGCACACACACGCGCGACTTTCTTCTACTTTTTATGTATAATGGCGACGGCAGCTAAAGTAATTCTTTCCTTAAGCAAATTCTTCACATTTACGCTGCAGCTTCACCCACACACGCACGCACGCCCTCTGCCCCCCCGATCATTTTAAATTGTTTTCTTTTATTTGATTACTTTTATTCGATTCTGTCCCTTTTGTTTTTATCCCCTGGATGGGGTAATGTTTCACACAACTTTTAGTTTTAGTCGTGTTTTAAACAGCACATGCTACATGATACACACACCACATATACACATAATACTTATATACACACAAAACACACACTATATATATATGATACATATATAGCCATGGTCTCTGAAACAATTTACTGCTACTATTGAATTATGAAAAATGCTTAAACATAAATTTAACTTATGGTTAAACATACACACAAGATAAAAACTGAGAAACAAACAAAATTGTATAATGTAAAATGATATATATCTTACTTTATATATATACATATATGACATAATGCAATGCTTTTAAAATACAATTTTTAAAAATCATGTAAAAACATTTAAAATTAAATAAACAAAAAAAAAAAACAAAAAACTACAAAAAATATTTAACTATTTACTCATTTGATTTATTGGGGAAACTTTACGGAAGGATATTGTTAATATTGTTCAAGCTGTGGGATATGTTTTACCTCGAAATAATTGTAATTGTTTGCTTAGATCAGCGTTGGACATAGGCCCGACTCGCGTGTCAGTTAATTTCTCTGCCAGGCCTCTGCCTACACCAACAGAGTAAGCCTTTGGGATAGCAAGGTCTTAATCACACAAATGCAAGCCAATGCATATGAACGTATTTGTGGTGGTTTCCACTCGAATATATTATTAAATAATAATATATAAATGGACATAATAATATTATAATATATTATTATAATAATATTATAATAGAAAAATTATTAAAATATTGACAAGGAATATCAAGAAATCATAATAAAAGTTTAATATAATTCGAGTTATTATTTATATATAAATTAAAACTCAACAATGACAAAGAACAGCCTTATCATCAACTGTTTCTAAGCAGGGCCAATCTGTATCATCAGTATCAGTAGCAAATATCGAAATTTTCCAACGAAATTTTATAGTTATACTTCGTTGGCCTTAAGTTCTAACATTGAACACCTTGAGATTTTGCAAATTGCTTTCGTCAACCAGAGAATATTATCAGCTAAGAATAGTAAGACTTCCTTTCCGCCCTCTAATCTCAGTTAACTAGAAAAAGATAAGGGTAGATTATATACAGTAGCAAACTGAGATATCAGATAATATCAACGAAACCAAAAAAACATTTCGTCTCCCATCACTTTCGATTATTATTATTCGGAGCTCTTAACCCCCAGATAGAAGCTGTCGCTCCTCTAATCACTGCCGGATAACTGTGAACATCAATATTTGCTGCCGGTGAATAAGTAGTGCACACTTGATTATCGATTCACCAAAGATCGCGCCTGATTAATGGAAAAATTCCGATTATCAATCGGGGACACTTGTGCCAGTTGACAGCTGGTGAAGAGCGGCAGGGGGATGGGAGGAATCGCCGGTCTGGTCATTGGCGCGAGCAGTTGCCGCCGTGTTTATGGAGGCGCTGTGGATATAACTGAAAGACACAACCTGTATCCCGCTCCCACACACGACACGCGTCGGGGTCTGGGCAAACAGCCTCCGGAGATAAGAGCGCGTGACGCAGCCACTGGAGCATCAGGTTGCGACGACGTGTCCGCTCCATCAGTTCGACCAGAGATCTACGCCCAGAATGTCCACGCTGGAGAACGAGGTGACCTTCCGCAAGCAGGCGGAGGGCAGCCAGAGCCTGGAGGCGCAGTTTCAGGACAGTCACTCCTCCACCGACTTCATTCTAATCACCGACCATCGCACCTCCAAGAGTAAGAGTCTCGAGCAGCTGGAGGCCTCCAAGGAGTCGTCGGATGGCTCCAACTGCTGTTCACGCTATGCCCGGAACATTTTCCGGATGAAGACCCTCAAGCGGCGACTGCCCTTTCTCACCTGGCTGCCGCACTATAATACACGGGACTGTATTGGTGATCTGATTGCTGGATTTACAGTGGGTCTGACTGTGATACCCCAGGGATTGGCCTACTCGGGCGTGGTCGGTCTGCCACCGGAGGTGAGTTGCTTTCCCACGTTTTCCCGGTTTGTTTTTAAAGTATCTTTCTCTCATTTCAATTGGGGTTTCTTTATGGTTTTCGTTCGGTGTATTCATCACCTTTTTTTTTATTAATGTACTCGTTTTGATTGGTCAATCAAGAAACTCAAATGTTTTCCCATTATATTAGCAAGTTGAAAGAAGTGGAAAAGCACCGAGATAAGTTAGAAGTGACAACTTGATCAGTGATCTTAGGTGCGCGACCGGTGAAGCAGCTATTCGGAAGATAAAGTTGAAAAAATATAAAGATAACTTGGAACGAAGGTCCTTAAAATCAAATAAAATCAAATCAGAATTTTATAAATATAAGTGAGCTTATTTTCGAAGCTAAATTAAATATTAAACATTGCATAACAAGAGCTACATGAGAGGATTTAATTTCACCAATTACTTGCTTGAGGATTCCCTCCAAATTATATAATTTCCTGAACCTTATCCCCATCTCCAGTACGGTCTCTATGGCGCCTTTATGGGTTGCTTTGTCTATGTCCTTTTGGGCACCTGCAAGGACAGCACCATTGGCAGTACGGCAGTGGCCTCCCTGATGACTTTTCAGTTCGCCCAAGGCTCCTGGCAACGATCCGTGCTCCTCACCTTCCTAACCGGCATCATTGAGGTCCTGATGGCCATCTTCAAACTGGGCTGCTTGGTGGAGTTCGTATCGGGACCAGTGAGTGCAGGATTCACAAGTGCCGTGGCCCTGATCGTATCCACCTCCCAAATGCGATCGATGCTGGGCGTTAAGAGCGATGGCGGTTCCTTCCTGGCCACCTGGATTAGCATGTTCCAGGATATCGAGAATGTACGAGTGGCAGACACTATTCTGGGTTTCGGATGTGTTTTCCTGCTGCTGGCCATGAGAAGTTTGGGAAAACTTGCCATCGGTCCCAAGGATGTGTCGCAGAGGAGTGGTTTCCAGCGAGTTTTCAACCAGGTTATTAAGTTTGTATCCACATCCAGGAATGCCTCCGTTGTGATTGTGTTCACGCTGATCACCATGCACTTGGATGCCCAGGGCACGAATCCTTTTCGACTCACAGGAAATATACCCAAGGGAATGCCTGCTCCTTCTCTGCCACCCTTTTCAATAGAAGCCCAACCAGGAAATGAGACGGCAGGAATTCCGCCTGTCCCAGGACAGAACTTCCTGGAAATGGTGCAGAGCATGGGCTATGGCCTCCTGATTGTGCCTCTGATGGCTCTCCTGGAAACCATGTCCGTTTGCAAGGCCTTCGCCAAGGGAAAACAGATCGATATCACCCAGGAAATGATTGCCTGCGGAGTGGGCAATGTCGCCACCTCAATCTTCTCGGGATATCGCTGCAATGGCGGCTTGGCTCGCTCGGCTGTCAATAATGCCAGCGGCTGTCGCACCAACATGTCCAATCTGTACATTGGCGTCATTGTGGTCCTGGCCCTGAATTTCCTCACCGATTACTTTGCGTTCATTCCCAAAGCGGTGCTGGCTGCTATCATCATATCGGCGGTGATCTTTCAGGTCCAATATCAAGTCGTCACGCCCATGTGGCGCAGCAAACGTGAGTGCAGGGAATCAAATTTACCAATTACATCTTTTCCAAATAAGGAGAAACGTTCTTAATGCTTACAGGATCCGATCTAGTGCCTGGAATCTTGGCTTTTGTCACCTGCTTAGTGCTGCCCCTGGAAATTGGCATTATGGTGGCCATTGGCGTGAATCTACTCTTCATTCTGTACTATGCAGCTCGGCCGAAGGTCACCCTGGAGCAATTGGAGACGCAGCAGGGTATTCGCTTTGTAAAGATCACCCCAGATCGGTGTCTGATCTTTCCCTCCGTGGAGTTTGTGCGGAATATGGTACTCAAATCGGGCAGTAAATCCAACCAGCCGGTGGTCATCGATTGTACCTATATCTACGCAGCAGATTTTACCGCTGCCAAGGTGATAGCTTCCATGGTGGAAGATTTCCGGCGCCGCAACCAGAAGATCATCTTCTTCAACCTCAAGCCGAGTGTGGTCAGTGTTTTTGAGGGTCTGAACACAAAGCTGGTGCTGTGTTACAACACTCATGCCCTGAATCAGGAACTTCGACCCGATGAGATCGATCTTTCGAGATCTGTGGACTCCCTGGATCACGTGGAGTCCGGTAATGGCACTAGTGAGTGCGTGAGCATGGCCAGCACCTTGTCACTGGCCAGAAGTTAGTCAGTAGGCTTATACGAATAAAGTTAGTTAAGTTATCCATCCCAAACCTGGTTATTATTATTGAAAAACATTGAATTGTTCTGTCAGTCTTTTGTTTATTAATTGTTGAGTATTTATAAAGATTTAAAGTAATTACTATTTGGTGTGTGTGCCACGAGTTACTTCCAGAACTTCTTCATGGACATATTCTTCTCCGAATCCTTCATCATCACCTTGGACACGGCCATCTCAAAGTCCTCCTGGTTGACATGGACGCGTCTCTCCCGCAGAGCATACATCCCGGCCTCGGTGCAGACACCCTTGACCTCAGCCCCAGATGCCCCAGGCATCAGTTCGGCAATCTTGCGCATATCAATGCCCCGGGTGAGGTTCATCTTGCGCGAGTGAATGTGTAGAATGTCCAGTCTGGCCTCATCGTTCGGTGGCGGGAACTCAATCTTGCGATCTATGCGACCGGGACGCAACAGAGCCTTATCGAGGACATCGATACGATTGGTGGCCATGATCACCTTGATGTTCTTGGTGGCCTCGAAGCCATCCAGTTGGTTGAGTAGCTCCAGCATGGTGCGCTGCACTTCAGAGTCCCCAGTTCCCGTCTCCAAGCGCGACGAGCCAATCGAATCGATCTCATCCATAAAGATTATCGAGGGAGCATGCTCGCGAGCCATCACGAACAGTTCCCTCACCAGGCGCGATCCCTCGCCAATGAATTTCTGAACCAACTCCGATCCCGAGACACGGATGAAGGTGCACTCCGTGTGGTGGGCCACGGCACGGGCCAAGAGGGTCTTCCCAGTGCCAGGCGGTCCGTACAGGAGCACTCCCTTCGGCTGGGCTATGCCCAAGGCATCGAACAGTTCCGGGTGCTTCACCGGCAGCTCAATAACCTCCTTGATTTCCTGGATCTGTTTGTCCAGACCACCAACCATTTCGTAGGTGGAGTCCGGCACCTTTTCCACCAGCATCAGGGAAACCAGAGGATCCACCTTGTTGGGCAGTATCTTGTGGAGAGTGTAGCTCTCGTTTCGCAGTGCCACACGGGTGTTTGGTGTCACATTCTTGACATTGATGTTCTTGTCCACATCCACCACGTACTTTCCCTCGGGATGCACCTTCACGAGGACTTTATTCTTGTCCATTAGCTTCACAACCTCGCCAATATAGCTGCCTTGCTCCTGCAGTAGCTGCAGTTCTTCACGAAGAGAGCGAACTATGAATGAAGTGGGAGTTAACTTATGGAGGATCTTCTAGAGTTGGGATTATCCTTACCCTTGGCGTTGAGTTCATTCCTCTGAGCCTGCAAGCGGAGCAGGTTCTTCTGGCGCTCGGACACTATATACTGCAGTTCAGATATTTTCTGTGTGAAATATGAATTGAATCCCGAACCGGCATCGCCATTACCGTCAGTTAATCCCACATCGATATTCATCTGAAGTTATGTCCAGGTAAATAGATTACCCTTCAATGCTGATGTTCTTTGAATTCTTTGGTGTTACAAATTTATGTCTCAAATTCAAGCTCTTTGGTTTTAATTTTGGTTTATTTTCAAACGAATGAAGCGGGCTGGCCTGCTGAGCTTTTTCCAATGAGACGACAGTTTTGATTCAGTGCTGCAGAATGTTAGACAATGTCGATAGGGGCGGAAAGCTGGTAAGGCGCTGCCAACTTGATTTCATAAATAGGAACAATAGTACAACAGTTAAAATATCGATATTTTCGATATTTTTCGGGGGCAAAACCTAGATACTATCGGGGCAGTAGCGTTCTCGACAGTAAAGCAGAGTAAAATTCGATATTTTCTAAAAGAAATAAAATAAATCTTAAATAAAAACATTATATTTTTAAGAAAACCGTTAAGTATCCATGGATTTAATTTAAACAAAAAAATAAACCAATACTGATAGCTCAAAACTAAAATAAGTACTACCAACAACAAATAAGTTAAATTAGGTTCTTCATCCATTAGAGTATAGACAAAAATAATCAAAATATTGAATATAATTTTGATATCAGAATAAATAAGTCTATAAAATATACTTAAGAACTTCGTGGGGTTGATAGGTAACAAGTAATCCAAATTTAGTAACAACTAATAAATAATTTCATATATTCCCTAAACAAATTGCAATAAACAATTTCTTCGCTGGCTATTAATTAAGCTTAACCTTTCAGATTCGTTTTAAACAATCTTATCTTCAGAGTGATTTGTCTAGTTTTGATTCGTTTTGGAGCTTGAAGATTTACTGCCCACACGAAGCGCCAAATTAAATCACAACACGTCTCAAGCTTAAAGTAAGCCAGAAATCATTGCAAAAATTGATTAGATATTTAATCTAGCAGAGTAGGCAATCAGGGACTCGAAAAATAGCCCTGCCATAAAGTCATCACCATAATACCCAAGACAAGGGGAGGCCTAGCCACCTGAAAACAATGCATTTTTTTGTTTAACTACATTTAGTCTAATAACTTTCTAAAAACAACAAAAAGCTATTAGTTGTGCAAATAACAATTTTCATGCCTGCAGAAATTGCTTGTTATTGTAGGCTAAGAATGCCCCCAGTAAATTAATAGCTCTCCCTTAGCCATATATTATAATATAAAAAGTAAATTAATACCAGTTATTCCTTAATATTTACATGATTTATTTAAGTACTTATGCCAATACTCTTCGTTCGCTAATCGTAAATAATAATACTATTATGCACAGCGGCAAAATCGCGGGTGGGAGGAAGCTCTGACTCTGATATTTCGCTCAGCGAAATTCACAGAGTTTCGACAGAGGCCAAAATAAATATTTGCAGATATATTTTACCTGCGGACAAGGTGGATAGTGGAAGATTGCCGCAACTTAAATGCTAATTAGGGCGAGCTGGCCCATGGAATGATACCTTCAACTAAGGCAATGAGCGTGGGCGCAGGCTCACCAGAAAGTTAGTCGCTGGCCTCGGCTGGCAAGATCGAACTAAGAGACACCTAATAAAACAGAGCGACTAAAACTGAGGCTAAGACTAAGACTATCGCATCACGACGAGGTTGCAGCGTTGATCTCTCCCCCCAGATTACAGATCTCTCTCCATCAGATCGGCGACTTCTCCGCCAGCTTGGTATGCAGCGTGGTAATGTCATAGATGACCACCAGATCCTTGTTCAAACCCTCAAAGACCTGGGCCACACGTGGCTGCAAGTTGTAGAAGAATAGTGGCTGCTGGCGCTGGGCAAAGTCCATGACCATGCTGGAGATCACCTTGGCGGCGGTGAAGTCCGCTCCATAGATGTGGGTGCAATCGATGACGACGGGCAGAGTGGACTTTTGACCCTGCTTGTTGATCACCTTGCGCACGAACTCCATGGAGGGGAAGATTAGGCAGCGATCGGGAGTGAGCATCAGGTACTTAAGGCCAGTGGTGGTCTGTAAGAAATTATATATTTTTTAATTAATATTTTTATAAAAATAGGTTCTTTTAATAAGAGAGTTCAAGATAGAATATTTATAAATATATATAAAGCTAGTATCCTGCTTGGCCCTCGTACATAGCATACTTTTAGACCCTGAATTTATATTTTAAACAAGTTAAGAACCTCTTTATCAAGATGACTCACCGCCAGCGTTTCGATGCGCAGCTTGGGTCTGGCAGCCTGATACAGAATAAAGACCACATTGATGCCAATGCCCACAAGGATGCCCAGTTGCAGGGGCAGGACCAAACAGGCAAAGAAGGCACCCAGGCCGGGAATGAGATCGGTTTCTGGTAAAGCAAAAATACATTTTTATAGAAACATTTATATGGTGTTGCAGCGTTCTTAAACTCACTTTTGCTATGCCACATGGGCTTGATCACTCGATACTGAACCATAAAGATCACCGCCGCAATAATGATGGAGGCCAGTGCCGCCTTGGGAATGTAATAGAAGCAGGGCGTAAGGTACAGCAAGGCGATAATCACGATCACGCTGGTGTACAGATTGGAGAGTTGTGTCCTCACTCCACTGGCATTGAGAATGGCGCCCCTGGCCACGCCTCCATTGCTACGTAGACCCTGGACAAAGGAATTGGCCACATTGCAAACTCCAGAGGCAATTAGCTCCTGAGTGGCATCGGTGGGTTTGCCATCAGCTGGAGGGGAAAATTCATAAAGGCGGTATTGTAATTAGTAAATGCATTATTAAATGCTTTAACTTTTTTTTGTATAAGCTAAAATAATGTGAGTAATAACATGATGAAACACCCAATTCGCTTTAAAGATCCCCAAGCCCATATTATTATATTAATTAAGACAGATCATGTGAAAGTGTGACTGCCGTCACGTTTCATTAATTTGTTTGGTTCGTTGGCTCAAGCCAATAAAATTGGATAAAGAAATAACAGAAATATATGCATATATAATAGAAATAATTCTTTAAAAAATATATATTCATTTAACAGCATTTTTAAGAAAACTTGTTAGACAAAATAAAAAGTATTGCCTGTAAAGCTCTACAAAAATGCAGAATTCATGAAGAAATAAATAAAAAATAAAAGTCCTGAGTTAATCCTGAGTTAATAATTTGAATAAATATTATTTATTTATTTTATTATTATCATATTATTTTATGACATGTTATATAACGACTTTACAAATATTTTAGCAGAAAACAATTTATATAAGTAATTCAACTCGAAGAAAAGTCCATTTAATGTCAGTTAATCAAGGAAGTAAAAACGTTTTGTTCAACCAAAAACTGATATGCTAAATTGTTGTTGAATTTAAGATTAAAAACAAGAGATTTATGACTATTTATTTGTTCCGAACTACAGGCAGACGTCATAAAAGATAGATAACAAAACTTGAACTACAAGCTCTCATAGTTTCAGATATCAACATGTTTTTATTTTTGCTCTCTTTTAAGCAGCATTTTTATGCAAAATGATGAATCATTTTCCAGTCACATTTTGCTTAAATATCCCCCAACTTTTTGAGGGAAGAACCAAAATGAAATCGTTCTCGTGAAAACCAATTAAATTTTCATTTTCTTAAAAAGAAAAAAAAAAACACAGAAATTGAAATGTAAGCGAACTCACCAAAAGCTTGAACCACAGCCATGGTTTCCAGGAGAGCAATCAGCGGCACCACAATAAGACCCGATCCCAAGGTGCTGACCATGTCCCAGAAGCTCTGGGCATCCTGCAGGATCTCGCCAGTGGTCTCATTGACCACAGCATCCATGTGGAAGGGTGGCGGCTGGAAGGAAGGCATTCCCTTGGGCACGAATCCCACGGTTCTGACTAGATTCTCCTTTCCGCTCACAGATAGCCAGTAGCCCAGGCCAGCGGTTCCACAAACCAGGAGAGCATTCCTTGCAGTTCCAATTGTCCAGAAAATTCCAGTTAGCAGCTTCTGGGACGTGGTCTTTCCCTCCTTGGGACCCAGACTGCAGCTGGCCAGGGCTCGCAGACTCAGTAGGAGAGTGATGCAGATGAGGCCCAGGATAAAGTCCGGCCAGCTGATGTTGTGGATATCATTGACGATGCTGATCCACACCTGCAGGAATGTATTGCCACTTGTCTTGATGCCCAGGAAGTCCTTCATCTGGGAACTGAAGATGATCAAGGACACGGCGCTGGTAAAGCCTGCTCCCACGGGACCCGACACGAAATCGATGAGGAATCCCAGCCGGAAGACCCCCATCAGGATCTCGATGAGTCCTGTTAGAAATGTAAGGAGCGTGGCCATCTGCCAGCTGCCGCCGGCGATTTGAAAGGACAACAAGGCCGATATGGCTGTGGGTCCAATGGGCACATCCTTGCTCGATCCAATAAAGATGTATATGAAGCAGCCCAGGAAGCAGGCGTACAGGCCATATTGCAGATCCAATCCCGCTATGCCGGCATAGGCCAAAGCCTGGGGAATCACAGTCAAGGCCACCGATATGCCCGCCACTATATCACCGAAAATATAATCTTTTTTGTACTGCGGCAGCCAGACCATAATGGGAAAGCGTTTGTACAGCGTCTTCTTGCGGAAGATATTCGACCAGAGGTTCGAGCAACAGCTCTGTGTGCCCTCCAGGCAGCTCTCATTGGGACCCTGCTCCTCCTGGACGATGCAGTCGCGCGAGGTGTGGTACAGCGTGTTGGTGGGTATGTCCAAGGACACCTCGGAGCCGCCATTGAACCCGCTGTTCGTGTGGCCACTGTCCACGCGTTGATGCATATTTGACCTGGGTTTCTTTTTGAGGGAATTTGCTGGGTTGTGATTTTTTCTTATTTTATTTGAATTTTTCTTGTTTGCAGTCGCCTCTAAGGCTTCATGGCACTCTCACTGACACTGTGATTTTGTTGGGGGGTAACCGATACCGATACCGAACCGATCGCCTGGCCATCCACTATGGGAATGATTTGGAGCCGCGGAAAGAGCAGCACTAACACCGCCCGCCTGCTGGGGAACCGATTATAAATAGGCAGCGTCGTGGGTCGCAGATCGCGAATCGCGAAACGCTGGCAGCAGCGCATTCGAGACTATCCGCCGGCTTTCGTTACGTTATCTCCGACACTCTCTCTCTCTCTTACTTCTCTACTCTCTACTCTCGAGATTTCTATATCTGAGAAATCTTGGACAGACAATTCTCAATGCATAAATAATACAAGCTTGAAGCTGTGAACAAGGCTAAAGTTTATTCTAGAATTTAAAGTATTTTAATACAGTTTTGATTTGAACAAGTAACATATTGTAACTAATTTTATATTGCTCTCATCTTTATTTTTTTTATATTATATCTATATTTCATTTCAGTGTATCTCTCTCTTTCGCTGGCGAGGTCGAAACCGGCTCTCCACGAACACCACCTCGTTTCGGATCGGGGGCTTTTCATCTTGGCGACGGGCACGTCGTGTAACCGCCCAAAGAAATGGAAATGACGCAGCCACCAAGTGGGATGAACATGGGCACAGGCCCAGCATGTAAGACAACACCTTGTGGGAGTCTTTAAAGCAGAAAACAAACTGCGACTCCACTATGTTTAGCTGGAAATTGGGGTTGACCACAGGTCAGCAAGCTCCAATGGGAAACACCACTCAAACTTAAAAAAACTGATGAAATTATTTATCAGAAACTTATTTTGGACCTTCAAATGGTTAGTAACAATGGTTTTTGTATATTTTAAGTATTTATTTAGTTAATATACAACTTAAATTCAACTAGTTTTCATTGTATTTTAATAAGTAAGTAGTTTAGCAGATTTTGTTGCCCTTTCAACACTTTATTTATTATGGCATTTTTAATGAATTCGCTTTTATGCAACCCTATTTCTATTCAACTTCAGATGGTTGTAAATCATCGCAAGTGACAAGCAAAAAGTCAATAGTTTATAATAATTAGAAAAAATCGACCAATCACTGTAATTAAAATCGGTCTTTTGAAGGTTACAATAGGAATTTAAGGTATAGGTTCTTATTTATTTATTTATTTATTTATTTATTTATTAAAGATGATATAGTAAAGTTTACAAAACTAAAACTAACATAAATAGGTTCTTATTATTCACACTTCTTTATGAAAGTTATAAATATATTATTGGAATTTCTTGTTACAAATCAAAGTAAAAACAATGTTTAGCAATATGAAAGTTCTCTAGAATCTAGCGAAGTATAACTACTATTAATAATAACTTATATGTTCTTACAATATTTACAATTCCTAAAAGCACAGGGTATTTTAGCTAGACTCCATAAGATTGTTCGCTTAATTATAATTTTTATTTGTTATTTGTTTATATTGAAAACGCGACAGCTTGTCAATATTTATATTGATTGCTAAACTACAAGTAATCCTTCGTGGGAAGATTTATAATAAATAATGAAAGGATCTATTTGGAATAAATAAAAATGTACATTTCTTTTAAGAGAATATAAAATTGAATATTTATTATAGCTCCTTTGATACTTCCTGTTATCCTCTAAATTTATTTAATTAAAAGTGTCATTAAATTTACAACTGATGTTCCAAAGTCAACCAATCGAGGCAAATACAGGGTATTTCCCCAGTCGCTTTTCAAGCTAAGCAACTGGTTTTTGTTTTGGAAAAACAACAAGTGCTCTATGGTGATTTTTCCGCACGTGCTGGCACCAAACATGGGAACAGCAGCCACTGTAATATTGACAAACAATGCGAATCGAGAAATGTATATTTTATTGCATGCTAATCGATCGGATTTTCACACAATGGATTTCTTGTTAAGCTTTTTGAGGCCAGGCTCAACAGGTTTGCTTTTTCGGTCTGATTCGATCTTCCCATGAGATTTGCACATTTCTCACACTTTTTTATCACTGAGCAATAGATATATAATTAATAATTATTTAGAGGAAAACTACAAGGCATTATTGGCTATGGCTGAGTGATGGCACTAAATGATTTAGGGTGATTTTTAATGGCAGTGAAAATTTCTCCGCATACTTAAATTAACACCTCGAACGAAAGACCCAATTTTTTGCTTTAAATCCCATTATCTTTACAGCCGCGACAATCGCGTGCTGCTGTTGCTGCTGCTGCTTTTGCTGTCGTCTATCGACGGGAAATCAATCAGCCATATAGGAGCAGGGCGCATATAAATCAGTTGGGAGAGTGTTACCAATAAATCAAGTATACGGCCAAGATAATGTCCGGAATTTGCCGGGACTCGAGAGCAGCACAAACCCTGCTCCATTCCGCCCCTGAGTAGTTCCCAGATATTCACTATTTTGGCATCTTACCTCTAACCAGTTTATTAACCGCTTGGCCTGTCCATATCTGTCTGTCAAGCCAACAATTACGTGTACAATTTTTATAATAATTTCTAATTCCCCCTGCCTGGGAAGAGCCCTCTGAAAAAAACCGCGTTTCCGGACTGGGCCAGACTTCTTCTGGTTTCGGTGTTCGTTCCCTTAACATCAACAGCCATTTGCATGCAAAGTCTTTCTGCAGAATTCAAAAAACTGGCTGTATCTCTCTTTGGGGATTTTTTTTTCGCGTCGGGATTTTCCTCGACGACACGCTGCGAATGCATGGCATCTGGCTGCCTTGGTTTGGGTCACTGAGTGGAAGCCCACCGAAATCGTAGCCCGCGCCCGCGTCTATTAATCACACAGCCAAGTCCAAGTCTCTCTCTCTATCCCCAAATGGGAAACACGCGTCAAGCGGCTGATCGATGGCGCAGAATCGAAAACGTATGGGTTACGAACTACGATCCAAACAGACTAATGAAAATCAGACAACCTTTGGCAGAGTGACCGAAGATTGTGTGCCCTTCTCTGGGGGAATTTTACAGGAAAATTCTGTGACTACCGGCTTTCTACTCTCTTTCTCTTATTAGATTAAACAGAGTTCAGCTCCCTTCTCCCTGGGAATTTTTATACAACAGCTGAGGGGAAGAGTTTAGCATTAAATCAGAAAGAATTATTATTTAGCTAGACACTTTCTAGACGATTTGCAAAGTAATAAACTTACTTAGTACCATAATTAATAAGCACAAAATAAAGGCTGTGATATAATTTTAAAGGGGTTTACTAATGAATTACCACTCAATGAACACACATTGAATATAAAGCACTTGTAGAGGTGCTCTACCTGACTGATACCTGCAACTTAAGCCTACCGAGTGTACTTGACTGACGGCCAGACTCTTTGACATAGATTTTTCAGATATATATTGTTTTGACCACAGTAGTCCGGATCGATCCCCCATAACAATTGATCTCTGATCGCTTCGATCCAGTCACATTGCTGGGATACTTTCGCGGCATTTGTTATGAATATTTATAGGTCGGTGACTTGTTCAGGTGATTGGTCGGTCTGGCGGTGATTATGTGTCGCAGTTGGGATATATGTAACACTTGTGCGGTCAATTTGCATTACTCATACGCAGCGTAAAACCCCAGCGGGGAGAGTGGACGGGTAAGCACATTAGACAACAATTAAATGTACATAGCGAGCGAGCTCAGCTTTAGCTCAATTATAATTTTGAACAAATTTAATTTGCTTTTAATTTCGCTGGCGTGCGGATAATTGTCTGTTTAACGCTACTGCCACTGCTGATCATCTCTCTCCCGGCGGTTGGTTGTTTTTCTCATCCATCATCATCGTCGCTGGGAGCCTTCTTGGGTCTTTGGACATCATAAATCTTCGAAGCGCGTGGGCGGCCTACTTTAGGTAAGATTAGCGATTTTTGTGGCCCTTGAGCCATGGCCAGATTTCGGCAGTTAACCAGTGTTTGCCAGTGAAATCTCTCAAGGTGTGCCTGATAAGGGGAAACTCTCCATCTCTCCTTGAGGGTCACATGGCGGAAAGGCTTGTCCATTTGTATGCACTGGGCTCAGTGCTCTCCATGATCAAATATGGACAGCACGTAGAGGTAGGTAACTGTGTTTGAGTACACGGTGGAAAATGTTAATGACTGAAGTTATTTATCTATCCATAGGAAAAATGGGGGAAGTTATGGTTAATTGTAATTTATTACTTAAGTTATTTATGGGTGAATCTGGGTCACCTTTCTGTTATATTCTTATTAAGAAGTCTCATCAAGTTGGCTTTACTTTAGGCAACCCCATTTTTCTTGGTGTATCTCATATCTTAACATCTGAAACTGCATTGTTGGGGCGAGCGTAAACAAAGTTAAACTTAAGCTTAAACAATTGCAATGAATGACAATCGGCGATCAAATAAAACTGTTAATTGTGCATTCAGTTAATTGTATAAGATCCCAAACATTACGCAAGACGATCAGTCGCCGACTTCCCCTTATCCCCCACTACCCCCACCCCCTCTAGAAGGCCTGCATTGAGGCGTGTAAAGTACCCGACGTAAGGCTTCACGTGACTCAAACCCGTCGATCGGGTATCCAAATTCATGATCGGAATGAATTTACGAGCCCCGTCTGAGGTCAGCCTGTGTGCAGGCATTATGAGAAGGAAGAAGCTGTGCGAATCCGTGTCACGGACCAAGTTCAATGGCATATGCCCCAGAGCTATCCTCACAGAAGAAAGAAGCAATCTATAAGATCGGTAAGGAGCTCCTTCTGTAAATCCCCTCGTAATGAGGCATCAGTGCTACCAACTTTCGTGTCAGAGCCAAAGTGATCTTCTCACGTGATCCGATCCGCTTTGATCCGGTGAGTTTGTTAGTCTGGGGCGGGGATGGAGATAGGAGGGGCTGGTGGTGGAAAGAAGAGGTGCGCAGCTTGTTTTTTTGTTATTGTTGTTTTTATCACGGCAATAACCGCAGAAATGGCAACGAAACTGAATTAATTTGGTCACATGACCAAGCCAGAAGAAAACAAAATGTAGAGATACATATACATATATTAATATGGAAAAAAAACACAAAAAAAACACATGAGCATCTGGCATTCGTATAAATTTTTACCCACACACACACATTAGGGGTACTCGTTAGTACTGTGGCGAAAGTTGTGGGAAATCATCTGTTAGTTTGTTTAATACTATCAATAAATAAATATAACCAATAACCTACAGTGTGTTTTTTAATGTTTTACTCGAAAGAGATGATAAGGAGTACTGCCTGTACTTTTTAATTGGATCTTTCAAACTAAAGGCAGAATACATTTGAAGAGTAAATAAAATCGCACAACTCAAATAGTGCCGTTAACGATAAGAATAAATGCTTTATAAAACTAGAATATAGTGATAGTTTCTCAATATATGTATACAAAAATAAAGCAGACATTTTTAAACCGAATTGTTTGCGTTTCTAAGTAAAGAATTCATCTCAACTGTGTTAGACATAAAAAATCAACAATTTTCTGGAAAAATTTAACAGATATTTCAAGAATTATTTCGCTGTCCCATTTTTTAAATGTAATGGTTTATTCCAAGTCAATAGTAATAGTAAATAGTAATTTCCAAGTAAATAATTCAACTGAAGATAAGAATATAGGCCTCAAGCACTATAATACTTTAAGTAATCATTTGATTGTGTCGAAATATAAATCAAACATTTTTAAAATTTAATAGTTTCATCTTTAAAGTACTGCAAATAATATATATTTTTCAATAAATATTGAGTAACCCTAACGGCGCTTGTTTAAATGTAAAGCATATTCAAAATCATCAAAATGGTAATTTTCAGTGGCCAACAAGCGGAGTGGCCAGGTCGTGTGACTAGTTTGTTGTTTTGTTTGATTCGTTCTGCCAGACAAAACGCAAATCATTGGAACATTCAACAGATTTATATATAATATATATCATTCCCCCCCTCGGGGCAGCTAATAATCATTATGGACATTACACCCACACGGTCACAGGAGCCACGGAAGCGTACAATCCAGATAATAGCCCATTATAATTTAGACAATAAGAGGAAAGGTGCTAAACTGTGGCCAATCAATTTATGGACCAACCAAAGTGTCGTGCTAATGAGTTGCCAACAAGCCGGGCCAATAATTAACAAATCAATTTTCGGAGTGATAAACAAAAAGTCAAACAAGCGGCAAAAACACACAAAAACAAAAGAGCAAATACTTATCAGACACAAACAATTGGCATTGCTATCGGAATGCTACGGGAATGATAAAACAATCGAGCCGACGACAAGCTGACAGACTCCATTATAAGTTAAAAGTGATGGACTGTTAATAGCTGGGAGCTTCTCACTATAAACGCCTGACGGAAGCCGGTTCAATGCACGCCAAAGCAAAGCAGGGCTAACATGGCGTATGCGCAATGCGCCAGCTTCACGTGACTCGTCACTGTCGTCGGTCTGGTAATTTAAATGGGAACTAGATACCCGTTCGATCTAAGCTGAGCTAGGGCCTGATTTGCATGTATATGCCGGCTGCCACTCGGGCAGGTGCCCGAGATTTGTGGGATTAGCTGGGCTTTTTATAATATGTTATTATTATTGTTTGCCGCCGAGTGGCGATAATAAAGCAGAGGTAGCAGAAGCAAGTGTCACGCAGAAGACTGGAGCACGATTTCTGTTTGGATTTCAGGAAGCAAACACAGCGGCGGGTTTATCGCACTTGGCCTAGGCAGAGACCTCACAAATATACGGCATTGGGGCCAGCCCAAATATTGGCTTATGAATGAATCCACCTTCCTTTCCAGTCTCGTCACTAGAACTGCCAAGAACCGCATTCTCTAGTCATCCCTCAGACATTTAGCAATGCAAATTAGTTATCTTCGGCAATCTGTAGGAGATAAGGTACTGACATAGTTGCGCTGCTTGATTAATGGACCATGATTTATATATGAGCTATGCATATACCTCCCCTAAGCGGGATTCTCCGGTTTTTAGTTTGTCACGAGGAACGGCACGGAGATGCGACACTATCTTATCTCCCTTGGCTGCACTTGTTTCCGCAACAAAAATATTGGTCAAATGAAAAAGCGACGCGAGACAGCTGTCAGACTAATGCAGAATGCAAATGTGGCATTTCTTCGGAGGTGCAAGTGCCCTGCATTATTGTGCCGCCTCATGGTGATTTATTGATACTCTAAATAAGAGGTTCCCAGCTGGAGGACTGTCATAAATTCAAACTGCCATAAATTACCCCTTTGGCACCTTTATGATGCACCAAAAATTTCCACTCTCTTGAGTACATTCAGCTTTTATTTCAAAGAAAACCTACAAACGTGGCAAAAACATAGGGAACTTGTTGTTGCCAAAACAATAACAATCGCCCGCTTCTTTCATTTCGTGTAACAGGCGAACAGAAAGCAGTAGAGCAGCGATGCACCTATTTATCTAAGCGGTGACGTCAAACGATCGTTGGCTCTTTTTCTAGCGAGAGAGCGTAAAAATCATGGAGAGAGCAGTTCTCGCGAGAGCACTAAACTGTTATAAATTAGGTTACCAATCATCCTCCTGCTGCGTTCTAAGTGCCTGGTACATGGCACCATGCATTTGGTAAATTTGTACTGGGAAAGCTCGTGTTAGGGAACTTGTTGTTGACAAAACAATAACAACAATTGCCCGCCGCTAACATTTCGTGTAACAGGCGAACAGAGAGCAGTAGAGCAACGATGCACTTATCTATGCGGT